>NW_019291469.1:0-70262 GCF_000500325.1 Leptinotarsa decemlineata | reverse complement strand
GATGAGCAGAGCTTAGGTAAAGGTTCAGGTAATTTTTTGGAGGTATATAGTCTTTGATTGTATCTTTTGTGAAGATAAAATCATGAGGTGTAGTTTTTGAAATGTTTAAAATCTGTTTTTTCGTTAACCAGCTGAAAAAACAGGTCCTCTAGGAACGGCAACCCACAATCGATCGATGCAGTTTCTGGAGATTCACCCTGTATATAAACTGTGGTGTATCTCGTATTATAGAGTAAGTAGAGCGTGTGACGATTTTCCTCCAATAGAGTGTGGTTCAATCAGGATTTCTCAGGCTAAGGGATCAATCAAAATATTTTGATGATTACTATACCCCAAAAAAAACGGTAAAACTAAAAGCAGATACGCAGGTCTTGGCAATTTTTTCCAATGACTGTCAGTGAGTCTCTAATATAATCAAATTGAGAAACTCATCCACATAAATGGTTCTCACATTCCTATTCCATTATACTTCCCAAAAAATGATTTACTAATACCTACACTTGCCTCCATTCACTTAAATATTGTTCAATATTTCATCTACCGCAACATTATGTTATTAAGTATACGAATTATTAGAAATTAGGCCTAAAATTATAGCGCGATGTTACATCACAAAAAGCACATCACTTTTCAAAAGTGGTGAGTGTAAAAAATTGGGCAACCACTCATAATAATTATTCATTAATGAAATCAAATGGAATTATTATATCTTTGACGTTACGTAATCGTGAATGTATCCCGCAGGGCATAATCGAAAATATGATTTATTGATGTGTATATTGATCAGGGATCAGGATGATCAATTTCTGTTAATTTTGGCTTCCTCTTTAGATTTTTCATGAGTTGGTAGTTATCAGAGTACACATAAGAGAAGTGACGGATCAGGTATGAACTTTTTGGTGAATCTAATTTTGATAACTTCGAATATTTGATAATTCAACTGAAATATCATTTATCTATACAGAATGTTACATTAGCTGATTTTAAATTTGTTGACGTTTCATAAAAAAAATTAATTGTGTGACCGAGATACCGTCTTTCAAACATATATTCATTCACTTCATCAGAACTTTCTACAAAATAGTACCAAGAGCTTTGTTATGTAGAAATATAAGATGATGAATGAGATAATAATTTTGAAAAATCCCCCAAAAACGACGTACTGAATATTTTAAAAGATCTCTCTCTCTTCTTTATTGGCCGATGCTTCCTGTTCAGGCGCAATTGGGGAATATTTTAGAAGATATTATGTGATAACTGAACTGGTTTCATCAACAATTCCATCGCAGAAAATGCCACAACTGATTCCATAGGTCAAACAGTTGAAGTCTTAGATAAATCATCAAAGTGCCTAGCGGTATTCATTGATTTAGCGAAGACTTTTCATACCGTCTCACATGGATAGGTAGGTAGGTCTAAAGTGAGTGGGTCTATTTGACCCTCCACCGCAACCCACAAGGGTTTATTGTGGCTCACAACTATTCACACACAGCCAAATAAACCCAGCTTCTTAACGAAGGCGATTAGTTTGTATGGTGAGTGGTCTTCCAGGTCAGATGGTGATGAGGGGCAGGCACAAAGTATATGATCTTCTGTTTCATCATTTTCCAGACAGAGGCGACACACACTGCCTTCCGACAGTACAAGTCTCTGCATATGATGATTCAAATGACAGTGACCTGTAAGAAGGCCATCGTAGTTCATTCCTATTGTAGTCCAACAACTGTTTGGTATCAAGCTTCGAAGGATGAATAAACGCCTTGGAGTGAGCCAATCCTGGAAGATTCTACCAGAAGTCCATAAATCTTCTTGCCAGGTGTTCAGTGTTTGTTTGGCAAAGCCCAGAGCGATGCCAATGACAGGTTCTGGTCCGACGAAGCCGCTTGCAGCACCTTCCTTTGCAAGAGAGTCAGCAGCTTCATCGTCTTCCAGGCCAGTTTGGCCAGTAATTCGAACCAGAGAAAATCTGTTAAGTCTTCCTATCGAGGAGGGTCTTTATTGGCAATTTGATACCAATTTAGACGTTGCTCGCTAGGGGCCAAGAGCTTCCAACGCCGCTTGACTGTCCAATAATGTTTATATTGACTTGTGTATGAGGTTGGATTCTTCTAATCCCTCCAGCACACACAATTTAATAGCGTAAAGCTTGAAATACAGTCGCACGGTTCCTAGGCAGGTTGATATATCTGTCCTGGGCGACTGAAAAAACCTGCACAAGAACCGGAAGGTGTTTTTGATCCATATGTGAACCAACAACTATCTGCTCTTACTATTTCCTTCTCCCGGAGGATCCAGTCCTCTCTACTCGGGAATAGTATTGTATAAGGTAGTTCGTAGTTGACAGTTGGAGGCATAAAGTCAGAGGTTATTTCTAGAATACTGTGACTTCCAATGTCAACCAACAGTCTGTTGCCCTCTGCATTGAATTGATTTGGGCGATTGGCAATGTGCACAAGTCTGTATGCAGTCCATCTAGCCTCTCTCTTCAGAAAAATGTGGAGAGGAGGTAGATCTAGAAGGATCTCCATGGCCGCTGACGGTGTGGTACTGATGACACCACTGATAGCCAGACAAGCCTGTCTCTATAAGGCAGAGAGCTTCGCTTGTACAGGTTTTCTGTAAAGCCTTCGTCCACCAAGCAATTGCACCATAAGTGATCATTGGTCGGACAATCATCACATAAATCCAATGAATTTGTTTGCAGAAACTTCAGCTCATTGTGAGTTAAGTTGTTGATGATTCATCTCTAAATAACCTAACTTGGAAGATGGAATAGATAGGTTAAGTTTTCGATTGTGATCAGAACGTGAAACTTATCTCAACTATGTATAACGTATTGATGTTCGCATTACATTTCGCAATTTCTCAAACTACAATTTGCTCAATGTCTTATTCAACCTCACCTTTATTGACCTTCAACGTTGCCTGATTTATTCAAAAGTAAAACAAGTGTGAAGTCAAATCAGGGCAACTAGTCATTGTATTGAACTTCTGTTTGAAAGCATGGCTCAACTTTTATCTCTGTTTTTATTTGAGTTGTCTCCATTTTTATGCAAAGAGTCGTTTCGAGAACGAAGAAAATTATAGAAAATGATGTTTTCACAGTCGTGTTACAAAAAATTGAGCAAAAATTATTCCCCTCCAGAAGCTTGATGAGTTCGACTGTGCCATATGAAAATTCTCTACTCCAATATCGATAGTCCTGTTTGTTTTGACTGTTTCATTGAGAAGGACTGTATTCATCAATAAAAACTCAATGTTGGTTGGCACCCAAGAGAGATTATTCAATGTTTTTTTTGGTGTTCGGGTTTTGCCGTGTTGTTCTTTGGTTATAATCCTCAAACGTTTCAATTGCAACTGCGGCAATCATCTTCAGTAGCGTGGTCGAAGTATACTCTTCTCGACGTATCAACTGAAACCTACATTCCTATATGCAATTGATATAATGAGAAAATCTTATGAATTTGAAACAATTATCTAAACGTGGTTGCGTGGAAGAGCGCTATTCTATCGTTCTCATAAGGTAGAAGAGCGAACGATGCCAATTGCTACTCATTATTAATTAACCTTGTTCTCTGTAACTGCTGATTGTGTAGCAATAAAAACATTTATTATTATTATCATTACTTTTGAGGGGTTCCTTCAAATGATCAATGAATGATTCTTATTCACGCAAGTGCATATAATTACACATTCAGAATAACAATGTCAACCTGTTCAGGGTCATATGAATGAGACCATATATCAGGTGGAAATCATCGTCATCAATTTGTGTGGAGAAATTGGCAGAAACCAGCCTTCCACACATAATATATCAATAAAATACCTACTAGTAAAACTCGAAATATTGTCTCTTGTCTTGATTCCTGGTCATATTGGCCTGCGGGAGGTGATGAAGCTGATGCTGAATCCTTTGCAAGAGAGGGCGCTGCCAGTTTCATTGGACCACATCCATGACTTCAAGGTTTATCTACTATTCGAATTATAAACATACCCGCTCTGGTGAGAACAAAATCTACCAGGATTGACCCATTACAAGAGATTTATGCATCTTTCGAAATATGTTACCAAACAATTCTTAGATTACAGCAGAGATGATATACGTCATAGATCACTCGTCTGAATTGTATGAATAACGCAGACTTGGATTGTCGGATGGATGGGACATAGTGCGTAACGTCGCTGTTTGGAAGATGAAAAAGCAGAGCACTCTTTATACTCCGTCGCCACGGTCAAAAAGTTTCCCTAAATTTTTTTTGCCATCTGAAGCATCATTCATCAAATGAAATAATCGGCTTCGTCATGCATGAGTTATACCTATATTGTACCTATTTATTCGGCCCAGTTTGAATGAGTAGATGTGAGCCACAATGAACCATCGCGGAATGCATAAGAGAAAGGTTACATCAAACTTTTCTTTTCCAGGATTGCCGAAAATTTCAATTTATTCGGAAAAGAATTATGTGTCGATACTACGAAAAGACTGTTTTCCTGATGATAACTCCAATCAGGTATACTAATTTAAAAGCAATATACTTCACCGATTCAATAGAATTACGTCAAGTTCCTCTGTTACTTTCATCCTCAATTAATGATATAAAAATATTGTATAAAAAAATTCAATGATCGATTAGAACAGAAAAACAATTGATTGCCTATCCTTTCTTTCATCTTTTCAACATTATGCAGCAACCATCATCTCTACGTCGAAATAAAAATAATTTTGATAATAATTTCAACTCCACGAATAACAATGACCCTATTTCAAAAAAATGTTTTGAGGAGACTTTAACGAGAAGTTACAACAGAAACTGTTTTGGAGTAATTTTGAGAAACATTAATATCAAATATAATTTTGATAATGTGCTGACTATGTCATTATATGAATGAAGCAACGTTGAATAAGTGCGATTATTATTTGTATAGTATATAAGTGAATCGAGTTTCGCAATATTAGGTATGTACCTACTCACCGCAATGTTTATGATGTCACATTTCAAAATATGATAGGCACCTACCTTCGCTTCCCTTACCTCTCTTAAAGACTTCTAAGTGTTCCTCGTGGTGAGGCAGCCGGTCAGCCGTGATTTTTTTCAACTGTAATTAGAAAAATCACTCTTTTTATACAGAGTGTTTATTAAACATGCGACAAAAATTAAGGGACTATTTCTTGGACTATTCTAAGGATATTTTGTCTTCTGATGATTTTTGATAGGGCGCTTTGTTTCGAAGATATGGGGCGAAAAATAATCTCGACAATAACAATTTTGGTAATTTCAAAATTAATAACGTAGCGGAAATGAAAATATAGCGAACTACACTGGACCTACCAAATAATAGGGGCCACTCAAGTCATTAGTATATTCTACTCCAGTGGAAGATGTAGAAGATTTGAGAAATCAGATAATTGCTGGGTTTAACGCAATCAAAAACGATCCTGATGTTTCGGGAGTTCGGGAGTCGATGAGAAGAAGAGTGCATGTATTCTTGTATCCCCGCGGGGGTTAGCTATTTTCAACAGTTGAAAAGAAAAACAACATTTATTGCCCAACAGATGAATCCATTTACATCAGGACAATAAGTACCTAATATAATAATGCAGTATAAATAAAGGCTATACTCAAGCAAAATATTTAACAAAATATTGACATTTTAAGGATAAGACAAATTAAGAAATAAATTCATATATATGATCGAATTAAGAAAAAAGATGACATATTATTCAATAACTATTAATGAATAACATGACATTTTGGATAATATAGTCTTCAGTGGATCGAAATTAATATCGCATTGACTGCAGTGGGTATTATAATTTTCACACATCAAATTTATAGGAGACAATTTTCCAAGGTTGGATCTACTATATAGAAGTTAATTTGTTCTAGTAACGAGGGTGCGTCAATGGAACAATGCAAAATTTTGTATAACATAATAATACTTCAGTTCCTCTAGCAGGGTACACGCCATCAGTTCTAAATGCAAGAAAATTCAGAAAACGCCTTGGCACATTTTCCAAAGTTAACTTTTGTACATTATAGAGAGGACACCATATCAAAGTAGCATATTCTAACTTGGAGCGAACGATAGATGTATAAAGTATGGTTAAGGCGGTATAATATTGGTGAATGATTAACAGTTGCGAAAAACGAAGCCAAGCATTTTTCTAGCCGATGCCGCGATAGTATTGGCGTAGCCAACAAATGTTAACCTGCTGTCGAACGTCACCCCTGAATCTTTGACAGCTTCTTCGCGAAGGAGTATTCCATGCTAGAAAGTATAAAAATTGGTACTCAATAATATTGGCATTACGTGTAAAAGAAAAAACTTTGCACTTTTCAAAATGTATTGCCCTTTTTGATTTTACATCAGTTATCTATCAGGTCTAATTGAGAATGAAGGTATAGGAGCAGCTTTCTAAACTTGTGATAGATGAAAAGATCTTCAAATCGTCTACAAAAAGTGAGTTGCCACACGAAAGCTTGGAGATGAGATCGTTTATAAAGATAAGGAAAAGACGGGGTCCCAGATCGGAGTCTTGTGGCACACCAGATGATGATAAGTAGTTGAGTTGAGTTAGTAAGAGATTTGAACCCATTTGAGCTATTTTCTCTAGTATATGGAGTGACTAATTCTGTCGAACAGTTCTTGTAGATTAAGAAATATTACATGTAATTTTTGGTAACAAAATTGTTATTGTCGAAATTCGTTTTCGCTCCATATCTTCGAAACAAAGCGCCATATCAAAAATCATCAAAGGATTAAATATCCTCAGAATAGTCCAGGGAATAGTCCCTTGAATTTTTTGTCGTTTTGTCGTATATTTAAAAAACACTCTGTAAACGGTCAATTAAATTTTTCAACAGTATATATCTATACTCCTCAAAAATAGGTATTCATTTTCAATGAAAGCATTTGAACTTTGATAGAAAAGAAACTGTGTTGTTGTTACTTCGCATTTTCATAATGAAATAAATAAATAAAAATTATATTCTCTTGAGAAATTTTGTTTTGAACTTCGAAGGTTTCAAGCGTTTGATTCCCAAGATTTCAGTTTGTAAAATTGAAAATTTGAGGCATCATAATTTGGAAATGTTTAGCGGAGTACGACTGAGTTACTGGTAGTTACCTTGTGTTGATTTCTGGTATAGGTACCTTGTGTTGTATAATGTAAGTTTTTATATCAAGTGGATTTTCCTGAAGTCTCCTTCCTATAGAATAACAAAATGTTTACTGAAATTGATTATCACTTCTATAGTATTGTCCTATGAATGCTATTTTCATACCAGATCAATGAATAACAAGTTGATTAGCACTTACTTCGGATGACGATTTTTCCCCATATTCCCGTCTAACACTTCTACCCGAATGTCAAAAGGCACCATGCTTTATGTTCTGAACATGAATAATATTTACATTTAAATAGAAGTATGTTTTCGCTGGAAAGAATAACTCCATTGTTTTCGACATATTTATGCTTATTTGCTGCACCAGATGTGTGGACGTCAACCCACCGGCATTCAAAGGTCGTTTCTTGTTTATTTGCTTTCATAGGCGTACGCGGGCAGAGTATACAGGGAAATAGGAGTTGGTGGCGATATTCTTCAGTGGAATTGCGTAGTAGAAGTTTTTACCGAGTACCATTACAAAGTAAAAGTTTATTTCATTTTGGAAAGGTCATTCCTTCACCAAATACGAGTCTTTTACTGAATCTGTCATTTCATGCATTTTGACTTGCAAAAGGTTTTCTATGAGGCTCAAAGATAATTATTCCGATCAGGTAGATATGAAATATTGACCAAATCTTCTAACAAGACAAGTTCATTAATCCATGAGTAAGGCCATTTTTGCTCGGGCGTGTCAACCACGAAATTATTGATGGAGTGTATACGTTCAATTCACACTCTGTTCGAAAATTGTCTTCACCACATTCCCAATGAAGATTATTACCGATTTTTCCTATATTGTAATGATCAACCTAGTTCATCAACTTGGAAAATTAGTGACTTAATATCAGACAAATTCAAGCAAGACAATAAACTAGGCGTCACTTTGGAGTAACCATTCCGTTAAAGATCATTTTTGATGATGCCTAGTTCCTTCCCGATACCTTTTTTTCGTATTTTAAAGTCCAAAAGCATGGTCTACTAGAGTATTGATGATTCCTCTTCCAATTGATTGATGGCGGTTGGATTCGTGGTTCCATGTGAGTGGGTATTCGGTAAACCTACAGGTGTTTCCCAGTTAGTGTCGGTCCTCTTCACCAATACGTCTAAGAATGGCAATTCGTTGTGGAATTCCTTCTCCATTGTGAAAGTGATAGAAGGTCTTACACTTTTGATGTGCTTCAGGAAAGTGTCTAGTTCTGTATTTCCATGATTTCATAATATGAAGGTGTTGTTAACGTATATCATACGAACTGGGGGCTTTTTGTAGGCTTTTTTAACGGCCAGAGCTCCAAACCACTCCATATATATTGGTCATAACTGGTGAAAGTGGCGATCCCATTGGCAGTCCCTCAGCCTAGTTCCTTCTAGAGACCTTCCTTCGTATTACAGAGCCCGAAAGCACGGTCTACTAGTGTCTTGATGATTCCTCTTTTAGTCGATTGATATTGATTGTATTGGTGGTTCAGATACTGTCCCGCGTGTGAGTGGGTTTCCGGTATACAGATGTTTTCCACTTAGTGTCGGTCTCCTTTACCAATACGTCTTAAAATGGCAATTCTTTGTGTACTTTCTTCTCCATTGTGAAAGTGATGAAAAATCTTACGCTGTCGATGTGCTTCAAGAAGATGTCTAGTCCTGTATTCCCAGGGTTCCAAAAATCTATATATGGAAATCATCTCAAATCACTACCCGGGAATATAGCTCTTCGTAGAACTTCATTTTTTCCAATAGATATTAACCACTATTTGGGGTCAATGAGTTGAATAAAACAGTTTTTTTTATTGAATTCAACAGCAGAACATTCAGAACATATTTCAAGAGAGATGTTATTTTTTGACATTCCTGTAACCCACAGGTAAATTTTGATGCCAATACGTACTTGGTAAAACTGTACCTCAAATATGTTTTTCTTCAATTTTCAATGTTTTTCACCTGATCACATGAAAGTTCCTGATAAGTTCCTTTCATTAGTTCATTTCATTGTTATTACTGAAAATACCATATAAAAATGTTTCATATTCATTTATATCGACGATATTGTCATGCGAAGTTTTTCGTGAGTTTTTTTCTGGCATCCTTTGGTAGAAATGGTCCTCCTGGTCTAAAGATAAGCCTACTTACGAAAGCTCTATCTAGTCATATTTCAGGGGTATGAACCTCTCCAATGATTTGTATCGGAAATGTTAGAAATATGGAATATTTTTATTCCGTTTCGTTTCAAATGCAAAGGGTAGTTAAATATTCTATTTTTCCTCAGAATATAAAGAGATGAGCAGAGCTAAGATTATCTGTCCCATTTTCGTTACTCTTTGACAATATGCATTACTCCTTCATCCTGGTAGGAAAATAAAATCGTGAGTGCTTTTGTCGTATGAAACTGGTAATTCGAAACTTAACGAACCACGCAAATAGCTCGGAATTGAAATGTTACTTTCTCTAGTTTTTGCCCACCCATATCTTAACCTCGAAACTTGCTGAGTGCACTCCAACAATGGATTCAGAGTATTTCTCTATTGTTGATACAATTCTGAGGTTGTACAGAAATTAGGTGATAATAGATTCGATATGTCACGGTCTCACGTTACTCAATATTATAACAATTCAGTGTTTCTGTATAAAGCAAATTCATTGCAATTTCTTTGCTTTTTTTCGGATATCGAAAATAATACTTCATCCAACGATCGAGAAATATGGCAATATTCTGAAATGAGAATAATTTGTGGGGGATATCCCGAATGAGAGAGATACCAATAAAGTTTTTATAAAGAAACAACCTGACATATTTCTTTGTTTGTTATCATATTCATTTCAGAATTATTTAAAAACTGGGTGGAAAATAAACAATCTAGTCAGCTCGATTTCGATCCTAGGACCCCTGGCACTCAATACAACGTCCTAACAACTATAGTCCAATCATATTTTCATCTCGGAATGAGAGATAATGAGCTATAAACTTGTATAGGTACTCTTTCATTTTGGCGTTCTATAAGTTGTCTCGGAAGTTTCATACAATCTCGTGTCTGCGCTGAAAGTTATTTAAGGTTAAAGGTCACAGAAATTAGGTTGGTAACCCTGAAATATGACTCGATGGAACTTTCTAAAATAGACTTATCTTCGCAGAGCATGAGAACCATTTCCACCAAAGGTTGGCAAAAAATGACCAAATCACAAAAAAATTCGCAGTTATGACAACATCCTAGATATAAATGAAAACAAAACATTTTCATACAGTATTTTCAGTATTAACATTCAGAGATTGACAAATGAAAGGAACTTCAATTGTTTTACCGAGTATATATAGGCATCAAAATTCACATGTTAGTTATAGGAATGTCGAAAGTCAAAATCTCACCTGAAATGTGTTTTGAATGTTCTGCTGTTGACTTCAATGAAGTTAACTTTATTATTTAACTTAAGGACCCCAACTGATAGTTCATATTCTCTTTGAAGATTGATGAAGTACTACAAAGAGCTATTGGATATCAAATATTCCCGATCCAACCTCAATTCTTCATCGGAACCAATAACTGATGAAGCTACCGTGTACCGAAACGCGTTTTAAATACAATTCAATGTGAATTCTGTACTATTATCATGAATAGTGTTATTGATTTTCATCAAGTAATGGGTCAGAGTAATATAACCACCTCAATTCATTTCAATTATATAAACATTGATCGTTAATCCGTAGCTCGCACAAGTTTCGACTTCTGAGGGTTGTCGTTCGTAGGGGTGCGACAGCTGGTTAACAGAAAAAAAGATTTCAAAACAGAAAAGATTTTAATCTAATAGACTCATATCTACGACACATAATGCCCAAATAGGGGCTACTCGTTCATCAAAAAATGGAATGGAAGCAGTCTTGACTAAATTGTCACGAATGTAACAGAATATTCTGCTCATTTCATTAACCCAGCTTTTTGACTAATAGGACAGTTTTTCAACTGTGCTGTGAAAATCCAAATCGATGAAGAGTTGAAAAAATACTTACTTTGAAAATAGGCACTCCAATGGTATCGTTATAATATGTAACCACTCAGCCAACATCAAAAATGCCTCCATATGTGAAGAAAAAATTTTAATTCTCCAAAGTGATAACTTTAGTTTCTGAATCGCATTTAATCATAAATTCAGAAAATTGCCTCAAGACATTCTTGAAACTTCTGCAATAATTTGTCCAAATTTTAATGTTGTATCACATTGGCATATCGAACTTGTTTGTTTTTTATCTGGAATACTCATGCTTGTACAACTGAGGTGAATCTGTAAAAATGTGTTTGTTCATTATCTTATATTCTTACTTGTTACAGTTTTGATACATTATTTGTAACCATAGATGTCTATACTATTTCCAACTTGTGAACTAAACTATACAATTTAGTATCCTTTATTGTCGACAGGTTTATCTTGTCGAAATGTTTTTGTACTTTCGGAAGTGGTAACAGGTATATCTTGATGAATTTTCTGCTATATAACTTTCTTAGACATTTTTAAAAAAGTGGTGTTTTCATTCATCATTGGTTATTGAAACTAAGAAGAAAGTATAAATTATTGTTTTTTAAAATACAAATTTTAGGCTTTCTACTTGTTCATCTTCATACACAAAATTGGAAAACGTCTGAAGAAAGGAAGAAATAAATTTAAGTTTGGGTTGAGCTAATTTCTTTTAGATTTTTTTTAATCTGTCAGAATCGTGATCTGAACATTTTTGTAAATAGTTCATTTTGAAAAAAATTGCCTTCTTCATTTTTCCAGCAATTTCCCACATTTTTATATTGAGATGGAGAAGTAGAAAGCCAAAACTTTTTTAACTCTAAAAAGTATCTCTACTTGAATATATTAGTGGTTTTCCCAAGTATTTCTTTTATCACAAAAATATGGTTCTATAATTACCAGCATATAGTCATTTCACTACTTTCGTATCACCACTGAACATTCTTTTTTATTTTCCTCTCATCAAAGCAAGTAACATCACCGTGAATACGAATAGAGAACTATTATTATTGTTGATATCTTTTTCTTCATCTAAAGTTGATTCGCTCATTTCCACAATACTTACAACATGTATGTCGATAACATAAACGTCAACCATACGAGAATCCCACCGAGCATTTTTGACGAGAGTACCAATAAAAACGGTGCGA
This sequence comes from Leptinotarsa decemlineata, assembly GCF_000500325.1. Taxonomy (NCBI): domain Eukaryota; kingdom Metazoa; phylum Arthropoda; class Insecta; order Coleoptera; family Chrysomelidae; genus Leptinotarsa; species Leptinotarsa decemlineata. The sequence continues at coordinate 57,949 of NW_019291469.1, read as the reverse complement.
AGTGTCGATTATAGAATCAGGTAGGCGAAAGAGCTAATTTATATTATTCAAATGTCAGCTTGTTTTGCGCATATTCTACTCCTTATAGTCCTTATAAACACCTACGTCTGATATCTGAATAACCTGCTTCTTGATAACAGTGTTGTCAGGTCATTCGATATTTCTCAAATACTCGTATAGAGGGAGTTCTAAATTAACGATCCATTTTGACCTGATTGCATAAGGAAGTTGAAGATTTGTTTCTTCATACTTACATTTTTCATGGCCTTGTCTGAGACTCAGGTCCTAGTATCAGGTGAAATAAGGTTTTGTATTATTCAGATAGTATCCCCTTTTTTCTTTTTGTTGGCCGTCTGACTGGGTGAACGAAATTGACAAATTGGACAAACTTGCACAACTACCTACCTGTACCAGTACCTTACTCTGTTTTATCCAGCATCAATTCATCTCTGAAACCGTGGTGAATGATTCAATATATTTTCTAGACTTGACTATTACCGAAATTATCAATAAACATCTTATACGGACATTGTCAAACTCAATACTTCGACACATTCCCTTCAGTAGAAAGTAACAGCTTTCAATAGTGTATTTCATCAGTTCGGACTTCCATTGTCTAATATAAAATAAAGAAATTTACCGTAAATAACAATTTTATTAAAAAAAAACTGAAATTACAAGGAAATAACATACAAGCTACAACCAGAAAATAAAAAATTGAAATATTAATAAAACCTGAAAATTAAAAAATATTATTGACAAAGAAGAAAAAGAAAAATAAAAATTAAAAGATTCCAAACCAAGTTACCTCACGACGTTTCGATTGTTAATATCCACAATCGTCTTCGGGTGATAACTTGACTTATTCCTCCGAGATCTGACTATTTATAGGTCATTCGGGTGCTTTCATCTTTCATCTATCTCCTCTTTCCTCTTTCCGCTTCATTGGTTTCAGCGGGAGATGACCGTTTGGCGGGAGTTGGTCGTTTTTCGCTTGATAAGAGGTTTCTATATGTTACGTATCTCTATACGCTAGCTTGACTGAATGCGTTGTTGGACAACATATACGTGGCTTCCTTGAATTTTCTCCTGAACCAGTGTTCCTCTTTGTAGATGATTTCAGCTTGAGCCCATTTGATATTATGTTGCTGGTTTCTCCTCGATGTGTGTGTTTCTTGTTCTCAGCAATGCGAACTTTGAATGGTCTCTCAGTTTCACCGATGTATGATTCTCCGCACTCGCAGGGTATCCGGTAAATGCAATTTTTGGAATCGCAGTTCGCGTTTGGTGGCCTGGTTTTTGTGAGGCTGCTACGGATAGTGTTCCCAGATCTGAAGCAGGTCCTGATGTTATATTTGGACCCAATCCTTCCTATCCTTTCCGATAATGCTCTGATGTAGGGGAGTACAAGTACTGGTTGTGGCGGCTTCTCTTCCTTGTGGAGCTCTTGCTGTCTTCTAGCTAAAGCCTGTTTACCATCACTCCGGAGTAACCATTCCGTTGAAGGTCATTTCTGATGATGCCTATTTCTTATTCGAGACCTTCCTTTGTATTACAGAGCTCGAAAGCACGGTCTAGTAGAGTCTTGATGCATTGGTTGCATACTTTTGATGAAATCACTTTTCTCACACGCCAGAACGTTTTGCCAATCACGTGAGCATCATCAGTGTTCAAGGTGGATTAATTTTACGCCAAAAGTTACAATTCGATGTGTCATGTTGACTATTTGTTTTCAAACATTTCATTCCCATATGATGATTATCGACAGTAATAGAAAGCACAATTTGTCACCCAACCTTCGAAGTTATTACTATCGATCCATAAAAGATCTCGCACATTGCTATTATGCATTATGATCGTATCACTAGATAAATGAAACCCCTGATTCACACAGTGACGTACAGAGAACTTGTTAAAACCGTTACTTGTAAGAAATAATACACAAGAAAATGAGAAATAACAGTGATTTAATGAATTTTTAAATATTGTTCCATTCTGTAGAAAAATATTAAAAATCTCATCATGTAAAACTCTCAGTTGATAGTTTGAATACTGATAGGCATACACCTTTCGAGGTGATTTGCTTTACCTTTTAACCGTTCTTGAAAATTATGGTTTTATTTCATAAACGTATCTATGTACGTGTTCCTTTTTATTAATATGTATTTGTTCTCAGTTGCCAGTGACTTGTGTGAAAGGATTCATTCTGTCGGTAAACATATAAATTGTATTCATTTTCGCTTGTTGATATTTACTAGTAAACTTGATTAGCCTCAGTTATAATTGTACTATTCATACAACGTGATTCGAATTCTATTCACCGTGTTTGCTACCAAATATAGTATCACTACCTTGAGACCCGAAAGGAATCATTGGAAGTGATTGAATCTATAACAGTACTTGTTGAAGTATTTGTCATAATCACAACCTTTCAGCAAAGGTGCATCAATTCTTTCAACATTAGTTTCAAGATGTAATTATTCAAATGCCTTGTTTGCCTTGTTTGAACTTATTGTCAGCAAAATTGAGAAACTGGCAGAAATTGAATTTCCTTTTTTCAGTTACACCATTTTTACACGTTGATGGAGAAGTGGAAACGTAAAAAAGGTGTTCCACCAAAAAATGATCCTTTGCTTCTTTATTTTCTTAACTATCTGTTTTTTTTTCGGTGTAACGGCATTGACTATTATAGCTGTTGTTCTAGATCAATTTTCACGAGAAAAATATCTCGTTGGTTTCAAAGTCTCAGGGCAATTAATCGCTGCGCCAATTCACTACTATAATCTCGTACTATTGCCCATTATGGAGGTCAGATATAATTTTGCATCAGAAATGATCTATATGAGTGTAGTGGGGTGACTGGGTGAGTGTAGACCCACAGCACTTAGGCCACATGTGACCCATTGTACATCCTCCCGAGGAGTTGTCCTCCTAGGTCATCGTCCAACCCCTCCTTTCCAGGAAGGTGGACATGTCACTAGGAGACATCTTCTTTATATTGGCAGATGTAGGCCAAGACTCACCGAACACACACTCTCTTTGGCAACCTTTAGGTGTCTCACGGTGGCCTCCGCGAAGATTTTGGAAGGTGCAGCGACATTACTGCGGCTTCTTCAACCTACTTGGGGTTCCCTCCGTGGAGGTGTACAAGTGAGGGAGCTTTCCTGCAGAAGCAGCCGATTCTTCTCCTTTATTCAAGGCGTAACTCTTGGCGCCTGCCGCAGGAAGTGCTCTTGCTGTTGGAGGTGGAGTGGGGGAGGAAGAGGATGCACTTATAGTTGCTGCCACTCCTGCCTCTTTCACTCTCTTTCTCCTTTTGACCTCCTTTTGTTATGACCTCCTTTTGCTATGTCCAGCCTCATTCCAAGCGGTAGATTGGGGTGAATATTTCTGTTCATTCCCAGCCATCGCCTTAGATTGAGGTGAGCACTTCTGTCCAGCTTATTGGTTTTTGTTTTTGTTGTTTCTGTTTTTGTGTCTGTTTCATTCATGTGTGTCCCCACAAGTAGCAAGAACCGAGTTGGTTACCTCTGGCATAGCCCCGCATTACCAAAGGTAGGCTGATTACAATGAGGTTTCGCCCAGTTCCCCAAGAGGATCGTTCGTATCGCATATCACCCTGCGGCCATTCCGCTGTCGGCACGATTCCTTACACCTCAGTTTGGGTAGGCTGGTCCACGGTTGCATGTTTTGCAATGGCATTTGGGGAGTTTTAGTTCCCCTCACCCTACTTATTTCTGCCACTGACCAGGAGTCCCGCGACCCCGTCCGTAAGGCCACATTGGCTCCCCGAACTGGGCCTCCAGTCCCCTGGCCGTTCCCCTATACGCCACCTGGGGACGCACCCGATAGGTAGCCCAACCCACGGGAGCAATATTATTTATTTAGCAGTAAGCATAGTAGCAATATTGGAATGTCCTTATACATTCTTGATGCTAGTCGTCAAGAACATATTTCTGGATATCTGTATATACGTATTAATTTCCAATTACTCACGACTCTATACATCATCAAAAGCAGCTTTGTTGAAAAAATGTATGTCTGGCGGCTTTAATTTGGACTCTTATCTTACACAAACGCAGAAGTGTCTAGTATCTTGATAGGACATCCCAATGTCTATTTGTAGAAATATTAGCATCAGCTTGTACTGCCTGTGCAATAATCAGGGAAGTATGGGATGAATCGCTTTAGATTACATTTATTTGGAAAAATTTGTCTCTGGAAGTGTATTTCACGAAGACTCCGTTTTCCAATTGGAAAAGTTCCTGAAACACTTAGTTCGAAGTGTGTTGAATTGAACTTCGGAGTAATTAATAGCTGTATTTCGCTGCGTACTTCTGATATTTGGCTCTTGGTTAAATCATGCGAACTGACTCATTTTCTAACATTTCATCGAACTATAAAGGTTATTTGTGGAGTTTGGATCTCCAGTAAGGAGGATGACCGTTTTTTGGATAGAACCTAGCAGCTTTAGGGCATGCTCAGAGATAATTTTTCATATATGTCAGCAATATTTCAAAGAAGGTCCCATTAGAACTTTATAGAACAATAAAAATTGCTGAGGTCTGTCTGTGGTTTGTTTCTGAAGTTATAAATATAATATCAGTTTCATACCCAATATATTAATCAGCGTATCTAGCGAAATCCCTGACATTATGATGTCTGATTCCTTCATTTTCACCTCCTTAGAGAAAGCCTATGCCTGCGTTTCCAAATAATTGAATTATATCTGGTTTCTGTTATTCCAATCCAAAATTTTCTCCAGATTGGGGACTGATGTTCGAGCATTCGAAACAAGTTTACTGTCGTTTACCATTTCATTCATTGATTAGAATGAAGCAGAGGAACATTTGTCATGAAGAACGAAAGGCTCTAAATGGCCTATGAAGAGATAACAATCTAAAATGTATCTACAGGCAAGAGGAATGCTACCGTTTTAACGGATACAGATCTTTACGAGCAGAATACTAAAGAATAATCTTCGTTTTAGCTAGACCGATATCATCGTTGATACCGCACTACAACAAGCCCCCTCATGTACATGGACTAACGAAGATTCACAAGAGAGATATTCCACTTAGACCGATCACCAGTTTCAGAAATTTAACCATCCAAAACTTGTTCAGTTTCCAACTTTCAACAAATCAGTCAAGAAAAACATGTTCTTTCTGAAGAATTCAATGTACATTGTCTCTGGAAACAAATACTTTCGACCTGCAAAACCTATTGATCAACAGTTTTATCTGGAAAGTATCTTGGATCAAACATAGAGTTATCCAATGACGATGTTCAACAAGCAGGAACAATGTTACCAACAGAGCTAATCATATTGTCTAGAAATGATATTTCCAGCAGGTAACTAATTATTCAAGCAAGACGGGAGACCTCCGACGGAATCGACACTTCCATTGGTTATATCCAATATATACATAGAATGTATACCATACCACAAGGCAAACTCATCAAAGATTTTTGCCACATCCAGAAATACCTGCTAGTATAACAGTCTCTGATCAGAAACATATAAAATTCTAGCAAAAAAATGTGTTTACAATCAATGCTACCCTGTTCTTGCGTGAGGAGATTATCAGAGAAGCTAACAAAAATAAACCCAGCAACCACTGATAATGACTTCAGAAATTGTCTTTATCGAATATCATGTGAGGAAGGTGAAACCAAAAGCCATTGAGAGTCTATATTGGTGAGCACAAAAAAACACCCAGCAAGGAAAATCTAGCAGGTATGGATCCACTAACAAAAGGTGGTCTGAAGCTGAAATCATCTACAGAAACCAAAATACTAGTTGAAAGGAAGTTCACAGAATCATAAAAGTAGGGAACAGCCTAATCGGTTGATCAGACTCAAAATATGAATCGGTTTGAACATTTTGAACAACGATACATTCAACCAGACTAGTGTGTAGATACGCAATCAATGGAAACCTTCAATCAAGCGAAAAACTGCTATGATGTTTCGAACCTGAAACTTGAGAAGAGGGAGGAAAGAGGAAAAGCACCCAAGTGGACTTAAATAGTCTCGAAGTATTAGGAATAGGCCATTTATCATCCGAAGATGAGCGATAATGCCAAAATTTAAAATTTTCATAATAATTTATTTTCAACCCATTTGTTACTCCATTTCCATTTCAGATCAAAATATTTAGTTTCTCCTTGCAGAATAACTTTCCTGTACTTTCAAATTTCATTTCCACTCGTCACTTCCTCTCATTTTTCAATATATATTTTTTGTTTAACAGACTCATTCGAAAATTTTTGTCCTTATATCACCAATATTTCAGTTAATTTTTATCTTTTCGTAGATTTCAAATCAGAAACACACTCTTGCTTTGTTTATTTGTCTTCATTCTGAATGTTCTCCACGTATTCGTGTGACCGAATTTTGATATGCAATCAGCTGTCCTTGTCATTATTTTCCGAATTCCTCAGGCAACCCATGGAAGGTGTTGACAGTGGGTTTCACGTAGTTCGGATTCCGTCATCACCGACTTGGCAACGTCGTCAAAGTCATCTGAGTTAGAGTGGGACAGTCGTCTAAGTCATTATGCAAATCATATGGCGAAAAAAATCAGAATGCTCCGAGGAACTCGTGCTCGCTTTTAGTCGTTCCTAAATATTTGTGTTGACATAACCGCGTCAAAAATTTCGTTCCGTCCGCGTTTGGTGTTCCGTGTCGAACACCAGTTCAAATGTTTTCGCGATAAACGATTCGTTCTAAAGTGAGTGTAAGTTCTATTGCTGCTATTATTTGAAGTGACGTAAATCGTTTTACATATATCGATTAGTACCACTCAAGGTTGGATCTACGTGAGAGTACGATCATTTTGAATATCAAAGGTGACAATCGTTTTTGTCTTGAGGGTGATTGTAGTGTAGCTGCTTTGGAGCACAATGACTTATACACAGTTTTCAGTGAGATTTTCAGGTTTCAATATTCGACTGGCCACAGAGAAAAATCTGAGTTATTGAAATCATTGAAGTATTTCTTGTGAACAGTTCCATTTATTTTTATTGAAGTTATTTATTTCTCATCACACATTAAGGATCCCAAAATATTTTGAACTTTATGTTACCCCATGATCTTAACTGGTAGTAAGTAATCTGTACCCAGAAAGTATATGCCACCATGTTGCATATACTCTATTTTACAGAAGCTCCATCATAAGATATGTATAATAGATAGAGAACAATATTTATGTATGGTTGGATCAAAATGGTAATAGTTATTCACATCCAGGGTATAGAATTTTTTCAACCTGAGAAATGTAATAAAAATTAAATTAGGAACAGTAGTAGAACAAGATTTGAATTGAATAGATTCAGAAGTTGCTGTTATTTCACTGAATATAAGATAAATTATAAATATATGTTATGTAGAAATCAGAATGTTTTGAAATGATGCAGATCATAAAGAATATTATAGTATGGAGTAATAATATAAATGAAAAAACATCGCAAAAATTTGAGATTCAAAAAAGCATAAGTTGAGTGCTTCATAATAAATAATAGTGATGAACACAATACTGATGAGTAAAAGGGAGCAAAAACCAACAACGATAGGCTATTATAATATAAACATTAAAATAAATTGAGTAAATCAAGGCAGAATAATAGACTTGAAGTAATAATACCACAATCTTTGATAAAAACGAAAAAATTGACAAACAAATTGAAATGAAGGTATACAATTCGATAGACATGTGAACTAAATTTTGGAATAATTTAGGCAATATCAGCAGCTTCACATGGCTGATTGCTTGTTGGACCAGTCAAAGTGTTGTCTTCATAGATGTCCATCAAGACATCATCTACTTCATGTAGTTGACAACGAAGAGGATATATCAATCATGTTTTCCAACTTTATTATACCTAGTGTTACGATAGTAAGAATAATACATACCAGTGTTAGAAAGAAAGAAATACTTCAACTTCGTGTAGCAATGTGAAGATAAATGTAGCTTCTATACAAAACTAAGCAGCATGCCCTACTTCCAAGTATTGTTTGCTTCAATGTTCGCGCTGACAGTAGGATAGTGCAAAACCCCACACATAACCGTTATTTGTTATGTGATTATATGAAAGTGTGCCCTGTATTAAATTCTAGTGTTGGAACATTCTGGAACATTTGGAAGTATTTATTTCAGGTCTTCATTAACTGGTACAATTCATCCATGATGAAAATTATAGAATTTTTACAATAAATTTTTTTGAATTTGCGTTTTGCTAGACGGTAGCTTCTTCAATTGGGTATAGCTGGGTACAATTCATCATCAAACTGCGGTTCAGAATTTTCAACAGTTGAAAATATCAATTCCGGAATATGTCATATCATAATGGATTAATCAAGAGAGTTATTGCACAACCTTACCTTAAGGTTGTGCTTTCGAAGATGTGAGTGCAAGACGTTTCGCACTCTAGAAACTTATGAAAAATCCCATAATATTGTAGAATATTCGAGATCATTGCACAACATTTCAGAACACACCGGAAGATTCTCGAATGCTGGGGAATAGTCGGGCAACAGCAACATCCCAGGTCATTGAGGAACATTCCAGAATATTCATCAATATCGTGAAATGTTCTGGAATGTTGTGGATCATTCAAGGTCTTTTTTGTAGGGGTGGGGCTATCCACCGTAGACCACTCATAATTTGAAGTTTATCTTTTTATTTCAACTATCTCACAGTCTCATATCAAATCAATGTCAGCAATAATGACAGCAATAAATAGCAAAACAATAGCAAAACAATACAATGCGATCTTAACCTTCAAAATGATCCACTACGTAAAAACGCAATTGCATTATTCTTCATCACACACTTCAGTTCATTTTCTCGTGCGATATTATTGATTCATAAGGAATCATTTTGATTTATTTGGTATGAAAGGCAATGTCAGTGTGCTGGAAAGGCAACTAACGTACTTGATAACGATTCATATCTTATCCGTCCAGAGACATTCTCAATTACAATATTTTTTATACATGAACATTATTTCAAACACCAAAATGGCTAAAGTAAGCCATCCTTGAAAGATTTACCCCATCGCGGACTTTTTTATAGGAGAGGAACAAATTGTAGAGAATTGTTTTTTTTATCACAGATAACATCGTCATATTTCACCAATCCACACAAAATATTGATTAACTATACATACAGTGCATTTCTTTAATGTCCCCTCCCTTTTATTTTTCGAACGGGTCAACTCAAAAAATTTAAATTTGGGATAATGAAATTAATGCAAGCATACTTTATTTTGAAGTGAAACTGACAGATGAAACTTTCATGATGACGACTGGGCGCCATCTGGCGCCCAGTAGAAAGGTCAACATTGAAGCGATTTTTTTTACTGTGCGACGCGTAACTTTCACGAGACCGAAATGATTTTCAATGAACGTTTTCCGAATCGTCCTATCTGTGGAAAATATTTGAGGGAACTTGTATCTAAATTCACAACTACCGGTAGTGTACATAACAAAAAGCCCTCAGGTCATTCGTCCATTCCGGAGGAACAGCAAGTGCAAATAATTGATGAGATGGCAGTAAATCCTGAACAGTCTACTTATTCCGTCGCGAATGTTTGTGAGTTGTCTCCTTCTACAGTGTGGAGACTTTTGAAGAGGAATAGGTATCATCCATACAAAATTAAAATGGTACACCAATTAACTGAAGAACAGAATTCTGCGAAATCATGCCGGAAACCATTGCAAGGCATCCTACCTATCTCCACAATATTAGTTTTAGTGACGAATGTACATTTTTTTAAACGGCAATGTTCACAGAGGAAATTGCCGTTATCAGAGTGACGCCAACCCTCACGTTTTCCGGGAAACACATACACAATATCCAGAAAAAAACGTTTGGACAGGAATATTAGGAAATCATATTGTAGGACCTCTATTTATTGATCAAAATTTAACAGGGGAACTGTATTTTAATATGCTCGAAACGTTGACCCTCTCATCACTGAAATCGTCGAAGCGAATCCTAACGAATTCGATATGGATATTGTATTCCAACAAGATGGAACATCACTATATTACTCCAGACAAATAAGAAACTATTTGGATACTACTTTTCCCGGTCGTTGGATTGGCCGTCGAGGTCCTACAGAATGGCCAGCCCGCTCGCTAGATATGACACCTTTGGAGCTTCTTCTCAACTGACCTCAAGCTTATCACCTCATATTATGTAGTTAAATTTCTATGTATTCAGGCAATTATTAAAAGTTCCGCCATTTTGTAGTAGTTGAAGATATTGATATTATTGTAATATATGTTCTTATATTTTATTACGCACAAGTACCTGGGTACTTGTACGGATTCAAGGTCATTTTTTATATGTAAAACTGTTTTTGTGTTTTAGAGTCAGTTAAAAATAAAGGCTTGTATTAGATACTTCGCGTATCATTTTTGTTGTTGTGATTTACTTCAAATTGAGGACTTCTAGGGTTATGAAGTATTCGTCAGGAGCTTCAAAATGATGTGTCACAAACTCCCCCTTTCCATTTAACTTTTTTCCCAGATGGCGCCCACTCGCCATTTTGAAAGTTTCATCTGTCAATTTCACTTCAAAATAAAGTATTCATGCATTAATTTGATTATCCCAAATTTCAATTTTTTGAGTTGACCCATTCAAAAAATAAAACGAGGGGAACATTAAAAAAATGCTCTGTATAAACTATCAACCTTCCTCCATCCATTAGTGAAATTCTTATGGATATCCGTTCGATGGTTTTTAAGTCTATCGCGATCAGGGTTAGGTAAGGTCAAAAGTGAGTGGCACTATTCGACCCTCCACCGCAACCCGCAAGGGTTTATTGTAACTCACACACGACCAAATAAACTCAGCTTCTTGACGAAGCCGATTAGTTTATAATGGTGAATGATGTTTCAGGTCAGATGGTAGGAGTGGGGTTCTACCAAACTCTGAAAACCTGATTCGGTCCGCAGCGGGACAGGCACAAAGTATATGCTCTGCTGTTTCATCATTTTCCAAACAAAGGCGACACACACTGTCTTCCGACAGTCCGAGTCACTACATATGATGATTCAAACGACAGTGACCTGTAAAGACGTCTGTTAGACATCGTAGTTCATCCCTACTGTAGTCCAACAACTGTTTGGTTTCAAGCTCCGAAGGGTGAATGAACACTTTGGAGTCGGCCAATCCTGGAAGAAGTATTTGAATCTTTTTGCCATCCAGGTGTTCAATGTTTGTTTGGCAAAGCCTAAAGCAATGCCAATGACAGGTTCTGGTCCGATGAAGCTACGCGACGGGGGACCTTGATCCAAATTGAATCGCACATAAAAATTTATGATAATACATATCACTGGTCAGAAGTATTTAATAATAACACATTTCAACAGAAATACTAAAAACGCTTGTTCCTACCTCGCATCTAATGAGAAAACCGTCGATGTTGTTTACAGTAGTAATAGATAGTAATTACCACATTTTTTCGCCGGATCGCTGCATGTGCAATAACTCTCCGTAAATGCAATTTAAGTGTTGACTTTGATAACGAATTTCATTTTATATTGGAAAGAGAAGCGGAAATTGAAGCTTAAATGATGTAACAGTTTATACGCATCTGGTGCGGGCATATCTCTTGGCGGCCCGATGATTTGTTGTAATTACTTTCGGAAAAAAATTGTGTACTAGCAGGATGAGAAAGTACAAGGTGAGTCTCGGCAAGATTGGTATAATTAGTGAATAAAAAACGAACCATAAGTATTGAATGAATATTAAATTCAAAATATGTGTTTTCAATACCACAACCGATTTTTTTGCTGTTTTCTGCTGTCTCCTCACGAATTTTGGAAAAATTGGAACTCACAAGTAGGAGATCAGATAGTCTGTCTGTCTGTTTTAAAATCTGTTTTTCCGTTAATCAGCTGTCGCCCCCATACGAACGACAACTCTCAGAAGTTGAGAAACTTGTGCGAGCTAAGGACTAGCGAGGTCTTACCTTTTAACGTGTGATTCCTAACACGGTTGCAGAATCATCCCCACTTCAACCAGATAAATTCTCTCGAGAAAAATTTCTGGTCGAGGCGGGAATCGAACCCACGGTCTTCCGATCGTGAATCGGGCGCACTACCACCGCGGCCAATTCCACAACTACACAATGCTTAGTTATGGTACAATGCTCAGTTATGGAAAGTCACAAATATATGTTCATACTCAAATAATCATTTATTCCTCTCAAAATTATTTTATCCCAAAACTGTAGTAGTACCCAATAATAATTATTATGATTTACAGAATGAAGCTGAAACTGATGGTCAGAGCTAACCGGTGACCAGATTAGTACTGACCCATCCGACAAAAATTAATAATTTTCCATCGCCTCTAATTTTTTTTTGAACTTTCCCAGTATATCTACAAATATCTTCGCCGGTAAAGGAGTATAAATAGTAGAATCTTAAAATTTGCAAAAATACGAGTTGTTACGGCCTCATAATGGTGAAAATTGATAAGACTTTCATTGATTGATTCATTAGTCATAATGGATTAACCGATTTTAAATCAGTTCATGTTTATGGACATCTAGAGGAGCATGAAAAAAGATGATCTGCAAAATGCAAGAGTTTGCACCTATCTGTTTTCACAACCTCAGCCAAAATACGATTTCGTCCCATACTCCCATCTCAATTCCCTGGTAATGAAGTGGTGACGGTTTGAGGTATATACAATAATCAAGTTTGAATGTTCTAATGTGCGAAGCTGTAATGTATTGCGACTTTACGCAACCATTAATACTCAACAAATTTGTTGAGCTTAGCTTAGGCCTGATCTACAAGCTATGATGCTTTTATGAAACGGTGGAATTTGAAAATAATCATCTTCAAATTGTGACAATACCCTTCATCAGAAAAAGGAATCTGGATGATTCTGGATGATGTTAGTTCACAGATGGATCGAAAACACCTTCAGGTCTTGATGCAGGTGTACACAGACTCAGCTTCAGAACAGAAATATCAACCTATCTAGGGACCTATGCGAATGTATGCCAAACGCAAATCAAAACTATCGATATGTGATGGTTAAACGGATGTATGCGGAGAGATAGGAACCTTCCAACCTCAAACACAAGTCAATAAAAATGTTCTCAGACAGCCACGAGGCCCTGGAAGCTCTTGGCTACTACCGAGTTATGTCTAAGTGCTAAAATACGACTCTTTCCATTAGTCTAGTTTCCTAACCATACTGACCTTGAAGGTAACAAAGCTGCCGACACCCTTGCAAGGGAGGGTACTGCAAGCAATTTCATCGGATTGTTATCGCTTCAGACTTTGCCAAAAAACACTGAACACCTGGACTACAAAAAGAGTTTTGAACTTCTGGCAAAATCTACCAGAACTGGTTCATTACAAGGTATTTCTATATCTTTTGAAGTATGATATCAAACAATTCTCAGACTGCAGTAGAGATGAACCACCAACGGGTCTACTTCAGTTCAGTGTCATCTGAATCATCATATGCAGAGATTTGTATTGTCGGAAGACAGTGCACGACTTTTCTGTTTGGAAAATCATGAAACACCAGAGCACGTATTCCGTGCTAACTCATCTACTGACCAAATCAAGGTCTTAGAGTTTGGCAGAGTCTCACACTTACCTTTCACATGAAAAATCACTCACTTTTTCACTTACGTGACTTATTTGGTCACGTTCAAATGAGTGTGAGCCATAATAAACTCTTGCAGGTTGCAGTGGAGAACCGAATAGATCCACTTACTTTGAATCTGACCTTAACTGACAATATATGTTACAAGTTTGTAAAAACTTGTAACATAACTATTTTACAATATATGTAAAAAGTTCTGATTATAGTAAGAAGCTGTCATAGGATCTACATCGCTGTCATTTTGCAGATTATTTTCTCGGCCTCTACTGAAAGTTTCAAAAAAAATATATGTCGTTGCCGTTGAGGCTCATTTACGAGTTTTTATGCAGGAATGATCAACAATGAGTCATATCAAATCAGGATAAATTTCTACACCTAGTAATTTATCGAGGGTGTCTGCTGATCGGAAGCGTAAATTATTTTCCTATCCGGCCGCTAGTTTCAACTTCATATGATATAATGCTGTTTCCTGCAACAGCTTGTGCTAAAGTACCAGATAAAGAAGTTAGCCGATGCTACTGGTCATTGCATCGGAGATTTGTGTTTTGTGATAAATTGACTGTTTGATGAATATACTGGTGGGTACTGAAAAGTTAATGTACGCAGACTATGTTCTGCAGACTATGTTCTGCAGACTATGTTCTGCAGACTATGTTCTGCGTACTAGCCGGTAGCTGGTAATTCACTATCCAGACATATGAATTGTCAGACGAGGATCTATTGAGTGGCCGCCCAGAGCACCAAATCGGACGCATCTTGGCTTCTTGTTTCAGGGACATCTGAAATCAGACGTCACTTCAGGTATTGTGTTAGGATATCTCAGTATAATAGTTAGTATAATACTTCTGAATATTTTTCTAACAATCAATATTCCGAATATTATATACCATAACAAAAACGGTTGTAAGAGTTGATAAAAAAAGAAATTCATAATAATATGTAGAATTGAAATTTCCAACAAAGTATCACTGGAACCTCCTCCTGTTTGAAAGTCCCTGACATTTGTCTCTCATAAACTCATCCAAACAACATCACCGCTTGATCTATCGCTCTACTTCACTGTCTCTTTCATATTCTTTCACTATTCCCCTGTCAGTTTGAGTGGCACTTTTTCAAAATATCTTACAACTTAGTGAATTTCTTCTTTTAGTTTTCCGATTTCTATCTATTTGGGTCTGGGGAAGGCCTTTTTAATGGTATCCGTACCTTGAAGTGATAATGATTGTTCCGGATTGTCTTTAGTCGAAGAAAAATATTATGAATGAGCTTAAGAGCTGATACTGTCCTGTTCATAATATCGCGAACATAAATATCAGAATTACAAATTATGGCGAAGGATCCGTCTAGAAAATTCTTGGTGGTATATAAGAACTCCAATGCAGCGTAGAAAAACAGTTAGTGAAAGAATTAGAACATGTTAAGTATTCAGTGATTCAGTACAGACAGTGAAGTTTTCTGATCAAAAATGTTGGTATTTTTTCAAAAGTTGGAAGTTGTATTGGGTAGTCTTGAATAAGGTTGATGATCAATAAGAGTTTGTGTGATGAATTGTAGTCAAACTACTTAGAGCTGAAACAAATGTTTCCAACATTAATATTGAAAGTATTTGTGAACAAATAAATATAATATAATCAAATTTAATTATCATTTTATACTCAATCGATTCGACATGAAAATCAGAGAAAATGTTTGTTTAGTATACAGATTATAAATGAGGATACTGATTCAATATGAAAGCGTTTCTATATTGTCAATCTATTTCCCATTTTTAACGTTGTATCAACAAAACAATACTAAAATCACAAAAGATCACGAAAATTATCATTTTCTGTTTTTTTGTGTTTACTTTCAGTTCATCTCAAAGTTTGTTGCTTCTTGAGAAATGAACTTTTCATCACACAATAATACTTTTCAAAAGCCATATTTTGATTGAAAATTTATTTTATCACAGATGATTTGTATTTTAAGCATGTCACTTGATATTCTCCAATATAAGTCGGTACATTCTTTTTTGATTGGCCAATGTTTTTTTTCCAAATTTTTAAAACACTGAAATATAGTCAATTTCTATCATAAAATTCATTTAAACTCAAATTGCTGCACCTGATTTCATCAACACATTGGTAGCAAGTTATAATTTCTTCATTCCAGGAGAGGAATAAATGCGGAATACAAACAGTGTTACTCACTTAGGATGAAGACATCCCTGTATTTCAATCATTTTTGAAAGCAGATATTCGATTTTTGGTACAAGCATGGACCTTCAAGGGCCGCACTTTTCGAGTGACAGTCTTAAACACAGCTTACTCGTGAATTAGGAGGTTCAAAAGGCATTTTGTTACTGTTGACGCATTTACTTTCAAACTGACATTTGGAGTATAGATAATTCATTTGTTTCCATCACACTCTAGCCCAAATTGAAAACTGTTGAAACAAAAATTTGAGACTGCTTTGAAACGTTGAGAATGACGATTTTCCATCCAAAATTGGTCAAATTCGCAACCAATCATATTGGACTGAATTCGATTAACTTATATTTCATGAAATGATGATGATGATTGAATTTTTAGTTATTTCAATACATTCATTCCATTGATTTCCACTGTTTTATCATTTTATCATTTCTGTAGCTTTGTTTTTAAAAATCGGACTTGAATACGAAAATTATAAAAAAATTCAAATTCTGAATTTTGGGTTGGAATTCGGTCTGTAGAGGTTTATGCCAGGACCAAAAATCAAATATCTGCTTTCAAAAATGATTAAAATGCAGGCGTGTCTTCATCTCAAGTGTGTCACATTGTATATATCTTCTTGGATAGTTCTCATTAGTGAAATTAATGATTGGTATGCAGAAGTCTTCTTCATGACCGCCACATAGTTCTTCATCAACAGTTGTAGCAACATAATTAATTCTAATGATGATTGACACGTATTATTTATATTCCAATATTATAGCTCAGTTTTTATCTTGAAGATGTTCCCAAAGAGTTTATCACTTTCGTCAATTCCACTCATAAAACACTGAATGCATTTTTTGATTTTTCCTCAGTCTGTCGAATTTTTTTCCGTTAACGTGTGGTTGCTCCCTACAGAAAAATCCGCAACAGTTCACTCAAAAGAAACATTACTGGTAAACACATAAATTCATTTTCTTCTGTTCAATAAATACACCATTTTTCGAATGTTAGACGTTCAACATTCGACGTTCTACTGCATCCCGCAAAGGTTTATTGTGACTCACACCTGAACAAACGCAACCAAATAATCCCGTTTTCCTAACGAAGACAGTTATTTATTTGATGAGTGATTTTTAGGTCATTTAGCAAGGTTGAAACTATGTCAAACGCTGAAAATCTGATCTGATCCGCTGCGGGACAGGCAAGGACTGTGTGCTCTGTTACCAAGACATGAAATTTTCTTGTGGAGAATAACCCACTCAAAGGTTGACAGGCCGTGGTAGGATGAACCATTCAACTATGACTTCCTGATTCATTTTTACTCAATTGATTCAAGTTTACTCTGATTCCTCAAACACTATTCAACTCATGCAAAGGTTATATGGGGTACAGTTGGCGACTGCAGAAGCTTAAAAGATATTTACTAATTGCAAACTCTTGTCCCCTTAGTGAGACTTCTCCCCGTGAACATTTGTTGTTAATATACTGTCCAGGCCTGTTACGAAATGTAAAACATTATTTTTATTATCATTATCAGAATATGTGTTTGTGTTTCACGGGACATCCGCATTCAAATTGTATGTCAATCAGATTCTCAGAAAGATTCTCTGAAGAAAATACGTGTTGAACCTTTTATTTAATGAACCATTACATAATTCGTACTCCCGCAATATTTACTGATATTTCTTTCACACGAAGCTACTTTCAAGGTCTGTCAACTTCCTTTGGTAATTTTCTTTTTGGGTGGCGTTTACAGCGTGAATAAATATTTGACGAATGAAGTAAGTTTGAAAAAATGTGGAAATCAATGAATCACGTTGTCTCATTCGTTTCCTTGATTGGCATTATTTCGTAATATTGACAAACTAGATGAAACTCATACAGAGCAACCAAGGTCAGCCTTCGAGATGGATGACCATCTTTATTATATAAAAAAGCTTCAGAAGAAGAGGTTTATGGATTTTGTAAACGGAATATTTTCCTTTCTCCTTTCATATTCTTGTTCATGTGGCAGTGGAGAGTTCGAGTAAGGAAAATAAGCAAAATTCATGTCACCGATCATACCAAAAAACAAGGATCAGTGAAGGGNTTTTAGACAGAATATTTTTCTTTCTCCTTTCATATTCAGTGGAGTGTTCGAGTAAGGAAAATAAGCAAAATTCATGCCACCGATCATACCAAAAAACAAGGATCAGTGAAGGGAAAGCACTCCTATCCAACTTATAATTGAATGAAAAAGTTGGAAATAAAACTGAATTTCTGATTCGAATGATTATATGACAATGTATCTCATATTTTACAAGTTTTCTGTCTTACCTATAGTTTTATGCGATGGCAAAATGAGACGTATCTCGCACTCTCGAATAAATCACGAATAATTTTTTTTAAATCTGTATTGAACAGCTGTACCTCCCTTTCTTCTTCCTACGAACAACAACCCTCAGAAATTCAGGATTACTTTTCAACGTGCAGTTTCTAGCACGAATCGGATCCATAACTCACTACCTCTAGGCCAGTCACATATAGGCAAATTCATAACTTTACAGTTGTATTCCAACTATTTTCAAAATATCTTCTCCAACTTGAAATTTTATCATTGAACTGGCAATCCGTTTTGAAATACATAGTTTCTAACGAGAAAGGAGAATAAAAACATTTATATTTTCCAAAACTTCGTCACTCGATATCAAAATTAAAGTGATTACAAACCCAAATAGCTTTGTTATTCCGCTTTGTTATTTCTCGCTTGTTCAATATATACTATTAATTGCACAATAGTAGGTACTTATCTATAGTTTTAAATATTAAAATTTCTCAACCTATTCAGGAAAAATTCTTGTTTAGGTCCTGGTACACTTCTATTACTAAATAGTACTGTAGGAGGGCGTAGAAGGGGCTGTCAAGGGTCACCTGGCGCCTCCGACAGATTTCAAAAATGTTCATCAACGAATTTATGATAGTGGCTACCAAAATTTATGAAAAAAAAATAGATGTCCGTATTGAGAAACAAAAAATGAATATGGAAACCAATGGAAAAAAGTCGCATTGGTTCCTACCAAATCACAATGAAGATGAAGCAGTACAGAAAGTTTATGGGCCTTATTTCCATATTATTCGAAGTGGAGGTGGTGAAACTAACTAACGAAATCCGGCAATTTCAGCTTTGTGTGAATCTCTCGAAAGAGTATATTCGTGATTTATAAACAGAATTACCCTTTCAAATAGGCAGTTTTGTCCAATTCAACCGTGTCATCATAGTCATCTTCATTTATATCAGATTGGAAAATATTCCTTTACCCTTTCAACTGAGGTTCGTCAGGTGGACGAATGATTCAAGATTCAAAGTGTTTGGTTACGACATGAAGATCAAAGACCTCCATGCCGCTTACCGTCACTCCATTGAGTGGGCCTCCACTCAATGGAGTGACGGGGCCTTCTGAATCGGGTGGAGTCGCTAATAGTATAATCTACAGCTTCCCTGACTAGTAAGTTTTCATGAGTTTCCGCTGACCCGAAAACTCTCTAATTCCTTAACTGAATGGACTGCTGTATAGTCAACAGCTTCAAATATCTGCGGATGGCTGCATTCCGCACGAACCATGGAGCATTCACCAGAATCCGTAAGATTTCATCTTGTAATATTTCCAGAATGAAAAGATTTATCGAGGCGGTATGTTTCCAAGCGCCTGAAGCAAACATAATGACAGGCTTGAAAGTCGTATTTTATAGTAAAAACTGATTTCTAAGGTTGAACTTTGATTATCTGTTAACCAGAGGATAGAATCTGGCTATCATCGATTGAACCTTGCTCTTGATGTTCTCAATGTGATGTTCCCAGGTTAGTCAACGATCTATCAAAAGACCTAGGTACCTGACTCGTGGTTGCCATTCGATCTCCCTGCCTGAGATCGTATTTGTGTCAGGAGAAACGTTTTGTCTTCCCAAGTCTATCGCCTGGCTTTTATCTGGATTCACTCGAATCTTCCAATTGAGGTACCAGCGTTTGAGGTCGTTCAATGCACGTTGCATGTAGACAACCCCCAACCCATGGAAGAAACGAGGAGAGCCGTATCATCGGCGTTTAGGAAAAACTTTACGTGATTGAACCTAAGAAGGTCGCTCACGTGAAGGCTATAAAGTAATGGAAGCAGCACAGCTCTCTGAGGCACTCCAGCTTGGATAATCCTGACAGGGGACAGGGTTCCTTCAACTCGTAAGTGCTGACTGAGAAGCTCCATATTCAATCGTATTATTACTTTTAGGGCGTGGTGGGGATGGTGAAGATTGTCCACACAAATGCTCACTTCTGATTGGTCCGAGCTTGTGGTAGATTGTTTAGATTGATCCACGTTGTTTGCAGGTATGCTGCTGGTGAGATATCAATTGGAGATATTGTGGTCCATATCAGCCCTTCTTGATTACTGGATATCACGTTGTGTTGACCTGTATACCTTCTTCTATTTCGTATCTATCATGTTTTATATATTTAATTTGATGGAGTCGTTAGTAATTTCCAATATGTTCCATATTCCCCACTCTATTTAATGATTTTTTTGTTGTTTCAGTGCCACGCGATAGTGCGCGAGTTGTTGGTGCTTTGAGCGGAGACGGGACGGGAAGTCACTTGGTGGCTTCTCCCGTCAGAAAGGAACGGTTCAAAAAGTCCAAGAAGGAACTTGCCGAGGAAGCCGCTCGAGTTCTCAAACAGGTCGATCAAGTGGACTGCGTTTCGAAGGAAAGCAGTAAGTATATTTGTCCTTACCTATACATATATAACGAATTACAGGATGAATCGCAACGATCTGTTTAAAAAAATCTATTTTTCCGTTAATCAGCTGTCGCCCCCATACGAACGACAACTCTCAGGACTAACGAGGTCTTAACTTTCAACGTGTGATTCCTAACACGATAGAGATGATAAATATGTTGGAATATTGAAATTGGAAATTCGAAAGAAAACCCTTGTAAAAAAGAAAATTGAGAGCAATAGCCTACATTCTTTTATTGGCTTTTCTTATTCAGGTTAGGTCAGGTCCAAAGTGAGTGGGTCTATTCGACCTTCCACCGTAACCCGCAAGGGACTATTATGACTCAAACCTATTCACAATCGACCAAATAAACACAGCTTTTCAACGAATCCGATTAGTTTGTATGGTGAGTGGTCTTTCAGGTCAGATGATAAGAATACGGCTCTGCCGAACTCTAAAAATTCGGTCTCCAGCGGGGCAGATACAAAGTATGTGCTCTGCTGTTTCATCATTTTCCAAACAGAGGCAACGCACACTGTCTTCCGATAGTCCGAGTCTCTTCATATGATGATTCAAATGACAGTGACCTGTAAGAAGACCTCTTAGAGGTCGTAGTTCATCCCTGCTGTAGTACAACAACTGTTCGAAAGGTGAATAAACGCCTTGAAGTGAGCCAATCCTGAAAGATTCTGCCAGAAGTCTATAAATCTTCTTGCGATCTAGGTGTTCAATCTTTGTTTGGCAAAGCCTAAAACGATTCCAATGACATGTTCTATTCCGATGAAGCTGCTTGCAGAACCCTCCTTTGCAAGGAAGTCAGCAGCCTCATTGCCTTCCAGGCCAGTATGGCCAGGAATCTAGACCAGAGACAATCTGTTAGGTCTTCCTACCGAGGAGAGTCGTTTTTGGCAATTTGCTACCAATTTAGACGTTGCTCGGTAGGAGCTTCCAAAGCCGCTTGAGAGGAAGATCAAACTGGTCTCTATGCATAACGTGTTTCGATCACCAAGTGATCATCTTCAAGAGGAAGATCAAACTGGTCTCTATGCATAACGTGTTTCGATCACCAAGTGATCATCTTCAAGAGGAAGATCAAACTGGTCTTTCTCTTGAAGATGATTACTTGGTGATCGAAACACGTGCGATATGTTAAAATAACGGTTTGGTGTTGGGATAAAACTCCAGTAATATTCATTACTACACCAAAGTTTCCAAACAGTCCATCACAGGTACATTATGTATTATTATTATGAATTAGCATTAAACTACAGTTATATATTTTTCTGATGTTATATCCATGTAGTTAAACTAATCAGCCTTTTTGAAAATTCAGAAGTCTGACACTGATACTAATAATTGTATGTTGAGCAACACAGGGAAGAATAAATGAGTAATTCTTGAAATTTTGAAATGGTAATAATAGGAAAAATAAGAAAATACCAGGAATCAATTTAATAACCTTCATTACCTATGCACGGTAATGGTTCGTCCAGGTCTAGATGTAAGTATAGAAAAACATCAGCATAGTTTTTAGAAATAGTCTCAGTTATTTCCTGATGATGCTGACTTGGTGAGCGAAACGCGTGTGGAGAGACAGCATTTTTCCTCTAGTGAAGATGAAGTGTTTTCAATGGCTTGCTTCATTTTACGACATAGAGTCCAAATTCCACTTATTAAATAACTACTAGTATTGATGACAAAATGCGCAAAGCTTTGAAACTATGACATTTCTCAAACCCCTGAAAAAGACAATGGGCTTGTGTTTTCCAATGGTAAAAATAGTATTACGTATTACCTTGTGCTATGATCTATAATTCTGTCAAATACAGATCCCGATATGAAATGAAAAGGAGAGTTACAAACAAACATACATACAGATGAAGCTAATATAAAACGTGTAAACGGAGAAAAAACGCTGTTTTTTCTCCGGCTATCAGTTTCTCAGCTAGAAACAAACGATTATCGCAGTTCGCTTGAATGAAGTCTCAATTAAATCGCGCCCTAACGACCATTTTCCGCGACTTCATTCTTTCCCATCTATCAGCGTACCTGAAAACATTATAGAAATGTCTTCAAGTTGAGTTTGCATATTTGCGTAATCATCTCCGTACGTCCGAGTATTTAGAACATAATAAGCGCGGCTAAGATGTACGGGCTCGAAAATGTGAATAATTCATCTCTGAATGGATGCTGTGGGTATACAAGTAACCTTCATTAAAAGTAATAAGTAGGTAGCATAAAGTCTTGTACGACTGTTGAATAAATTACGCGAAAAAATCGATCAGAATTACTGGTCGCACATTTTTCTACTCTTGATTGGCTCGAATACGTTGCGGTGGGCGTTGAGATAGGGCTCGTTTCTGCAACTGTCGTTTTATGATCGTGTTTTGTTATATCAACAATTACTCTGAACGGAGCTACAGCATGTACCAAAAAAAGGCGAAACTGTAGCCTTGAACGTCTTCTGGCATTTGTGAATAATTCGCTTTGTCTTTCCACTCATCCTCTTTCATGTAAAACATTTAGGAAGCTTCCAAAGGAGGAAAAGTGCGCTTTGCAGTAAATATCTCGGTTTTTTGTTGGAATTTCTATAATTTTTTGTTGGAAGGTGGAGAAGTACTATGCCAAAATTATATAGAGTACACCATATTGATAAATACCATAACAAATCAGATATTGTTGAGTCAAACCTCAGCAAATATCCTTTTAGTTTCTTCTAAAAATTGTAATGCCCATCCCCCGAATCTGTCGAATCCCCCGAAATACCAGACGGATTTTGATATGATTTTCATCAATTGATGGAATGATTCAGAAAAAAAAATGTATGCGTAAGATTCATAGATGTTTTATACACATTGGTTGAACTATGACGATGTTATCCGTGTAAAGTCGGGGGGAAGCAAAGAAGATAATTTCATAAACACTACCCGAATCTCTTTAATATACGTATAACCAAATCAATCACTAGGTACATATTCTTCTTCTTTGAAATATCTACAGAAAAGTTTGTGAAGGAATAATCCCATCTTTTGAGGTTAGTTTACTATATTCATTCGAATTTTTGAAGAAATGCTCACATTTAATGTGATAATTGGTAAGTTATTTGGACTGATATAATTTCAACCCTAATCAAACTGAATAAATTAGTTACTCTTGGCGTTTTATGCACTTTATAATTACCCTTCACACCATACAATTCAAATTGATATCTCCGGAATTGTTGCAAAATCTATACTTATAAATGCGTCACATCTCTGTTTCTACATACTGGTAAGTCCCAGGAAGCTAAAATTTGGTATAAAGGTGCTTCTTAGGTTTTAGATGCGCAGTAAAAAAGGATTTTCAAATATTACATCTGGAAGGCCCCCAGTGAGGGTAGAAGGGGCGCGTTTACATATGAAAATTACCTTTTCATCACTGTTTCATATCAATATGCGTGACAAAGAAAAGTTGCAATTGCGCTGGTTTTATTTTATGTGGTGAATCACTTTGAAGGATAAGGTTGCATTTTGTTTTGTTTTTGTTTTTTTGGGTATATCGTTACTCACCCATTTTCAACTTGAAACTGATGACTGTGAACATATTTCTTTCAGGGCGAATTTTATGAAAGATCCTTATATTAGTTGCAAACTGATACAAACAGTAAGGAAGCTCTTTGCTCCTACCGAATAACGTCTAAATTGGTAGAAAATTGCCAAAAACGACTCTCCTCGATAGGAAGACTTTACAGATTGTCTCTGGTCTGGATTCCTGGCCATACTGGCCTGACTCTTTTGCAAAAGAGAGTGCTGCAAGCGGCTTCATCGGACGAGAACCTGTCATCGGCATCGCTTTGGACTTTGCCAAACAAACATTGAACACCTGGATGGCACTCCAAGGCGTTTATCCACCCATCGAAGCTTGATACCAAACAGTTGTTGGACTACAGTAGGGATGAACTACGGTGTCTAACAGGCCTTCTCACTGGTCACTATTACTTGAATCATCATATGCACTGTCGGAAGACAGTGTGTGTCGCCTCTGTTTGGAAAATGATGAAACAGCAGAGCATATACTTTGCTCTGCTGCACCGAATCAGCTTCTTAGAGTTCAGCAGATCCGTACTCTTACCATCTCTTCTGAAAGACCACTCACCATACAAACTAATCGGCTTCGTTAAGAAGCTGGGTTTATTTGGCCGAGTGTGAATGGGTGTGGGCCACAATAAACTCTTACGGGTTTCGGTGGAGGGTCGAATAGACCCACTCACTTTAGGCCTAACCTAACCTAACCTAAATAAAAGGTGTTCCATTATTGAATGCTGATCCTCCTGCAGTGCGGTAATCTTTGAATGATTTAGAGAAAAATTCTTGAATGAACACAGATTCCCAACTGTTTTATTTCTGAGACATACGATGTTGAAATTCAACAAAAAATAACATGGTACATGCAAAGAATGCATAAAAACATTTTCCGTAGTACAGGTTTTCTTAATGTTATCAGTGAAGAGAAGTCACTGATAACACTTTTAACATGTCCTGCCATATTTATTATCATAATCATTATATGCCGCTTTCCTTTTCTCAAATAAATATTATTTTTGTAATTGCTCCCTTTCTAATGAAAATGTCTCCTGTTTTTTTTCGTCCAGCCAACGGTTCTTAAGGTAGAAAATAAAATGCATTCTTTTGTTTGTCCCTAATCGATTTTTTCTCTCATTCTCAAGTTCACCTTCGATTTAGTTATTATCGTTGCCAACCTATACTATTCATATTCTAGTGCAGAACCAACCTAAAAAATGATATTTTCAATAAACTACTATATATTATCATTATCCAAAATGATCTACCTGCTGGAATGTTGTGAAAATAACATAAACACTCGTATATCATATTTAACAATTAGCCAATTAACACCACAACTTCAGTAAAATTGTCTGTAATAAATTTCGCAATGATCAGAGTTAGTTTGGATTTGAATGACGTTTGGATTTGAGTGATGCAACTCAGTGTCACTCATGAGCAATTGATTTATATCTGTAACAGAAATTCTGTTACAGAAAGGATCATAATCAAAATGTCTTGTGAGTGTTTTACAATTCCACAAAGTGAATATTCAATCTATTGTGTGATTCCTAAGACGAGTTGGACGATAGGAAGTTTCAGTTGTCCGGCCTTACGGTTCAAGCCACCGGTTCACACAGCGGTCGATTGAGTGTGTCGAGCAAACCACCCACGTCAACCCATTAGGCTACCGTCCTACCTAATTAAATACCCCGAATTAATTTTCAGAATACTTTCACTCTGAAAATTCACTCTGAAATTCTCACTCTAGAACAATGTTTCGCTGTGTACGAACGTCGAAACAATATACTCCAGAATGATAATATATATTAATCCATGTCTTGTCAGATCATTTCTGTGTATGGCTCTCCAGCTTCCTGAAAAATCGTTTCCTGCAAGTGGTCGTCGATGGATATCCTCGAATAATTTTACCATCAACGTTGGTGTTCCCCAGGGATCCATATCGTCTCTAGCACTCTTTTTATTGTATATCAATGACTTGTTGACGTCATTTCATTTGGAATCCAAGACATTGGCTGCGGATGTACATCTTCATCGGCAGCAGGAGTTTCGAAATCTTAATGAGGATCTAGAAGTGATTTCGAATCGTGATGAAAGTAACCAGATTCAAATCAATGCCACAAAAACCCAGGCATCGGTTTTCTCCAGAAAGATAAATGTCTCCGAACTGGATATAACAATGTTAAGATAGACAATTCCGCTTTCTGCCTCGATAAGATTGTTGGGAGTTAAAATGGGTACCAACTGTCTCGACACAATCATGTCGCTGGAATTGCTAAGGCTTCTTCTCTAAAGCTTGTAACACTGTTTCGAATCACAAAACTTTACACACCTCAGCAACTTTTGATGCTTCATAAAGCTCAGTTCAGATCTTCGTTGAAGTATTGTTCTCATTTAGGGAGCTCCACCCCTGAGCATATCCTGAAGCTGCTGATTTCCATCCAGAATAGAGCCATCCGCCTGGATGGCTCTATTACTTTACTTGCAACCTATTACATTACTTGTAACCTTGTGCAAGATCCGGAGTGTGTTGTCATTTAATCTGGGTATGTAAAAATATGTAATGAACAAATAAGCAAATAAGCAGTCAATTCTGTTCATCTCAACATATGCGACTGCTTCTGCTTCTCCTTTGTTAATTTCGAAAAGTAAAGTATTTAGATTTTCCACAAAATTCTAACGAGTTCTCATATATTTTCATTGAGTGTCTGAGCTTCTGTGTTGGGAAGTCTCATTCGGTCCATCGAAATTGGGAAACTTCTTCAGAAGATATTGATCTACAGTGCTCTACTTCTGTAAAAAATCTCGTGAATTTACAAGAACCCAATGCTTTGAGATTATTTAAAAAATACAATCTTCCCTGAATCCACACAAAAATGCTATACTGATGATAACCAAATTCTTCAAGCAATCTTGATCGAAACCTCATGCGACCTTTCCATACCTCCCTTAATTTAAAAATATTATGAATTGTAATGTTTTTGTATAATAATAGCATTTAATGTCTTATATAAGACGCATACACTTCAGTTACATTTTATTGAATGGCGAGGAATCGACCTCGAATTCTGAATAACTGTTCAACATAAGGAAATACAACAAAAGAAATTTACATTTATTTTTTTGTACATTGCTCACCAGTGGCAGGTGGTATTGGAATTTACCACAGGAATCATCCATACTTTTGAGTGACCCTGTATCTATGATCATGAAAGAATCGTAGCGTAACTCTCATGATGACTTTTTCAATTTCCTTCCAAAGGATCTAATTCATTATCGCATACTTTTTACTTTTGTATCGGATCATCCGTGTTTGATTAATCAATTTAAGACCAGCGGAATGCGCTTAATATGCATATCAATTATGAGACGAACATCCTGCGTGTATTTCATTTCAGGACACGTGGTAGGGCAGATCCGAGAGATTGCAGTCCAGTTTCCAAGAGGGTATGCAAATTAACGATTTGCGCAACTTCGTTGTTTTCTTCTTGAATTCGAGGAGAAGATATAAAAGGAACGACGGCTGCCCACTGAAATGAGTTGGTTTGTCATTTCGATTGCAGTTTTTTTGTCGCCCACAAATGCGGAATCGAGTTCTGTAAAAATGGCTAGCCCACACCTGATGGAGTTGTTTCTTTTTTCATTCGTCCGTAGAGATATGAATCATTTTCAGAAAATGAATATTTCGAAATATAATCTCCAAACATTCAACCCTCCCAACGTACCTACACAGTAGTTTCTGGTAAATGCATGCTAAAAAACAATCACTTTCCTGGTTAATAGACATTGAGTTGTACCGACAGACATTCATGAAAGATACCTCACAGAAGCTTCTCATTCATCCGAACCAGATTCATTGGTTAACATGAAAGGCTGCAGTATTTACAGAGTGGACAGATTAAATCGTGTCGGTGGTGGAGTGTGTATATATTTATGCAATGAGATCATAATCGATTCTGCAGTTCAACAAGATATTGCCGTGATCCAAGGCGTGGAGGCTTTACATGTCAGCCTTACCAAGGAAACTGTCAGCATAAATATTGAATGTATCTACAGACCTAATGATGTATCCCATGAAGCCAATGTCCAATTGATCAATTACTTAAATCAACTATCGACTCTTGACAACCTCATCATTCCTGTGACTTTTACTACACCAATATCAGTTGGCCCATTAATAGTATACGTGACACAAATAGCGCCACGAGTAATTTCATGCATTTCGTTGCCGACTCAAACCTTTTTCAACTCATCACTGAACCAACTAGATTCCAAATCAACAACGATCCATCTGTTCTTGACCTCATTTTTACCAACGATGAAAACATCATCACAGATCATGGAATCCTACCACCTATTGGATTATCGGACCATGCAATAATCTACGCAACTGTTCAGCTCAACATTCACATGCCAAACAAGTACGAAACCGAAGTTTTCAAAATAATCGATTTTGATCAGTTATCCGAGGAACTGTCTACCATCGATTGGACACAACTGTTTAACGCATGTGATGACGTTGATATCCTCTGGAAAAAATTCTACTCGACTGTAACTGCCTCTGCTGACAAGAACTCCCACAACAAAATATGCCGGAAAAATCCTCTCAAACCATGGATCAATACCGAAATAATGTCACTCATATATCACAAAAAAAGGCTCTGGAAAAGATACAAAAGATCAAAAGCCATAAAAAATTACCAACCTCATCAAAATTTCTCAAAACACTCGTTATCAACAATACGATCTTCACGTCGTGAGTTCGAAGAATCTATTGCAGACTCTGAAAACAATAAAAAACTGTACAAGTTAATACGATCTAACCTGAACACCAAAGTTAGCATTTCACTCCTACGAAAACCTGATGGTTCCTTGTGTTCTACAGATATCGAATCAGCAGAGATTTTGGCCGATTCTTTCACAAGCTCCTTCACGGTCGAGCCTCGAGATGACCAATTACCAAAAATTATATCAGAACGACTACGTGATAATCTGACTAATGTGTCGTTCACTTCGGAAAAATTTAAAAATAGTTTATTGAACATCAAATCGAATTCATCTCCTTGTTTGGATGGAATGAGCCCCTTTTTTCTCAAAAAGTTTGCCGAAACTCTCTGCTCTCCGTTGTCAACAATTATATCAGTCTCTTTCACAGAATTTCGCATCCCACGGGCTTGGAAGAAGGCATCTGTCACCGCTATTTTCAAAAAAGGCGATAAACTTAATCCAATTAACTACAGGTCCATAAGTCTTTTATCCTTTTTAACAAAAAACGCAATCTACTACAATGCATGAACGATTGGATTAGCCAGTGAGGAGTCTAATGCACAAACTTGACACACACGGTATTCGAGGCCATCTAAACCTATGGATTGAAAGTTACATGACAGATAGAACTTTCTCAGTCAAAGTGGGTCACTCTTTTTCTTCGCA
The DNA here is from genome assembly GCF_000500325.1 of Leptinotarsa decemlineata. NCBI lineage: Eukaryota > Metazoa > Arthropoda > Insecta > Coleoptera > Chrysomelidae > Leptinotarsa > Leptinotarsa decemlineata. The sequence continues at coordinate 28,380 of NW_019291469.1, read as the reverse complement.
CAGACAAGTCACAAGTGGAGTTCCTCAGGGATCTGTTCTTGGCCCACTACTCTTCGTTGTTTATGCAAGTGATCTTGCTCTTCACATAAAGTCCAGCAAGTCGTTCTATGCCGATGATACTAAACTGTATGGAAATGCCTTAGTCGAACATCATTCCCTTCAAGAAGACCTCAACTCGATTAGTCAGTGGTTCGAGGATTGGCTTCTACCTCTTAACGTCGACAAATGCATCGAACTTCATCAAAGAAAGAACAATCCACTCCATACGTACACAATAAGCGGTCAATCATTACGTACAGTGTCCTCACATGTAGACTTGGGAGTGACTATTAATACCGACTTAACTTGGTCCGAACATATAATATCCACATGCAAACGCCCAAACACACTGATTTACCTCATCCGCAAAACGTTCCTCCATCTATCATATTCAAGTTCCATAAAACTCTACAAAACCTACGTTCGTCTAATCATGCAGTATGCAGGTCCAGTGTGGTGTCCTGTTCTGGTGCGCGATAGGGACTTGTTGGAAAATGTACAGCGTCGAGCCACACGTATGACTTTTGGTGAAGTGCGTCCAACCTACCAACCAACGTCGACTCCGTGGGGACCTCATCATATCTTTCCGTATAGCTAAGTTTAACTATGCTTATCAGAAAGAACTTTTTGTTTTGAACAATGATTCGCGGTTACGTGGTCACACACTCAAATTAAAAAAGGAAAAATTCGCAACGAGGCAGAGACAATGTTTTTTGGTGAATCGTATTTTCGAAACATGGAATAACTTACCCAACGATGTTATGAATTCCGACTCAGTGAACAGTTTCAAAAACAAAATAGACATTTGCTTATTTGCTTAATCGGCGCTATGCATATATTTTTTTTTCTTTTTGCATGGATTGTATTAACTTGTTGATATCTTTCGGTTTCAGGCTCACATAGGACTTTGTCCTCAGCCTTTATTTATATGTAATAATAATAATAATAATAATAATAATAATTCATTCAGCAGCAGGACCACGCTGAAATCAATCGATTAGATCACCTATGGACCAGTTTCGAGGTATTACCTCTCATTAGTGCAGGGAAGAGCCGACCCAAACAACTCGACTGACTTCAACGCGGCTTCACTCTATGTATGAAACATTCTTCTGAGAGGAAGATTTATTAATGTGAAAATGGGAAAATAATGCGCTTCATCCAATCCATCACATTTTGACTTTACAGTAGGAAACTATTATCTCCAAATATGTAACGAAGTAAAGGATTTGGGAATAATATTTGACTCTGAATTGATTTTTAATAGGCATACATGTCAAGTTGCTGAAAAAAACAAATGAAATGCTTGGGTCCATCATAAGGGCAAGTTATTTTTTAGTAATTCCAAAACTTTACGAATGTTCTTCTTGGTATACATAAGTAGCTCGCTGAGCTTTTCCTCAACTATTTGGAATAATCATTATATACTAAGTGACATTTATATTGAAAATATTTCAATGATGTTTTGCATGTGTATTTATGTTGAGGCCGGTAAAAAGCCAGTGAAATTTCAGCCGTATCGGAAGCTATTCTGACCAGTTTTTCAACTGTTTTTGTGTGAGCATTTACCGTTTCTCCAATGTTTATTCTAATTTGTTCTTTAACTGTTGAAGAGTTTGTTATAGAGTGTTTTGTATTGTTGACACTATGCCTCGAGTGCGAAGATTTCATCGTATTCCTTAAGTTAGTGATTTTGAGAGAGGACGAATTGTTGGCTTACGTGAGGTGAGTTTTTCAATAAAAGAAATTTCAAGAAGAAACAATCGATCTTTGCGTACTATGCCAAGATGTTATCAGGCATGGACCCAAGAAGACCAAGAAAACTGAGCTAGGGGCACCGGTCGTCGCAGGGGATCGGTTCATTTCTACTAGGGCAATTGAGAATCACTGATTTGAAGAACACGAAAGGTTTGTTGGAATACGCCCAGTATATCGGCGAATAATATGTTTGAGACTTTTTTCTCATCATCCCCATTGGGTGTTGCCATTAACTCTCGAGCATCGATGCAACCGATTGCACTGGTGCAGAGACAGAATAAATTGGGGTCAACAGTGGAACTGCGTAGTCTTCAGCGATGAATCTCGCTTTTGTTTGGGTATGCACGATGGACGAACAAAACTAAGAGGGCGTCCTGGTGAAAGACGAGATCCCCAGTTTGATGTGGGGAGGCATGTTCACTATACTTTTCGTTTAGTGGTATGGGGTGCCATTACATATTGTAGCAGGACACCATTAGTCTTTACTAGAGGCAAAATGACAGCTCTTCGTTACATTCACGACGTAGTGGAGCCTCATGTCCTTCCATATTTTGAGACCATCGAAAACCCCATATTTCAACAAGACAGCGCTAAACCGCATGTGACTAGACTAACTCTAGACTTCATGGATTAGCATAACATTAACCGCTTAACATGGCCACCCTGATCGCCCGATCTTTCATCTATCGAACATGTATGGGATATTCTTGATCGCAGACTGCTGAATTTAAAACAGCCCCCACAGACTTTGGCAGCACTTAGACGTTAGTTAGAAGTAGGGTGGAATGAGATACCCACAACAGGATATAGACCACCTTATCAGGACAATGCCCAGACGTGTCCACGAGTGTACAAGACATCGAGGATCTGCAACACAGTACTGAATTTCACTGGATTCACGATCATCCAGTTTTTCTGAAAACTTACTCGTTTGTGTGTTATTATCTGCCAAGTATGTAAGTGAAAAATTATTGAAATATATTCAGTATAAACGGTTATTTGCCTTTCTTTGTCACTTAGTTATATTATAATGGGTGATTTTTTAAAAGGTATAGGATTTGATTTTCAAGACAACACAAAAAATTTGAAAAAATTTATGAAATCTTTATTGGAATCGATAAAACGATCAATATAATTCAATATTTGAAGATGATTTCATGCAAATGTTGTCCTCGGCTACGCTTTAGATGGCCCATGCTCAAGGTCTAATTTTGGCACACTCTCTCTAACATATCGACCGGTATTTCACGTATAAATGCTTCAATATTGGCTTCCAGAGCCTCAGTCGTTGCTGATTTATCCCTGTAGACATGAGCCCTAACATGACCCCACAAAAAATAATCCAAAGGCCTTTAATCATACAATCTAGGCGGCCAATTGACGGGCCGAGATAAACTGTTCACCGAAGGCGGCTCTTAATTGGGCCATTGTTTCGCGTGCCGTGTGGCATGTGGCACCGTCTTGTTGAAACCACATGTGAGGCATGTCCAATTCTTCCATTTTGAGCAATAAAAAATCGTCAATCATCACACGGTAGCACTCGCCATTCACAGTAACGACCCATATGATGCCACCGACCCATAATCCACACCAAACAGTGACTTTTTCGGGATGCATCGGTAACTCTTGCAATACTTGTGGCTGGTCTTCACTCCAAATGCGTCAATTTTGCTTGTTAACGTATCCATTGAACCAGAAATGAGCCTCGTCGCTGAACACAATGTTTCGATAAAAATGTGGATCTTCCTCCAGCTTTGCCAGCGCCCATTCACCAAATGTTAGACGTTATGGGAGGCCGTGTGGCTTCAATTCTTGCAGTACCTGTATCTTGTAAGGTTTAACACCCAAATCCTTTCGCAAAATTTTCCACGTAGTCGAGTAACAGAGGCCCAATTGCTGCGAACGGCGGCGAATCGACATTTCACGGTCATCAAGAACACTGGCGGATACAGCTGCGATATTTTCTTGGGTCCTCATTCTACGTATGCGTGTTGGTGGTTTAATGTTCAATAATTGAATTGAAATAAATTTTTATAGCACATTTTTACAAAAATCAAAATCAATTTAATAATATAAAATTCCTGTTCAATTTTGATTATCGCTTTCGAAGAAAATAAATATTGAATCATTTTCATATAGAGAAGCTATGGAGTAATTTGTTAACAAGTATACAAAAATTCAATGGCAGAGTTTTTAACGACATTTTTCTCATGTACATGCTATTAAGACATTCAGTATGTAGTATTTCAACTTTATATCTCCAATAATTCTACTGAGTAAATGACACATAAATCCCAGCATGTTTGATATCATTTCAGATCATACTAATATATCATAGATTGTTCTGCAGGACTCTGCCCTGAAACCTTCCACCTGTATATTTGAAAAACCAACCATTTCCTTTCAGAAATATATTTTGTTGGCTTTTTTCACGTGAAGTGGATGATTCAGAAAAAAATGTTGAATGCACTAAACGCATATTCATTACTTTTATCACTTTATAGTAGACGATTTCATCCTATGAATCTGAATTTCGAGGTGGAGTTATTAAAAAAAAGGTTTCCAATGAAAGGTTTGTATCTCCATTCGTTCAACCTTTTAGAATTATTTCACAATATACAGTGCTTCAAGTATTCCTAAGTATTCAGTTGTTTGATAATCTCTTACTTAAAAGAATACGGAAGCAAAGACTTGATGTCTTGTTTTGTTTGTTTCAGGTGTCCTTCCGGAAAAATTCTACACTTTACCAAATCGAAAAAAACACAAAAACCAGGAGCCCTTCTCCGGTTCTTTGGATCGACGTTCGAAGCGAAGAACTTCATCAGATTCCTCTGCACCTCAAAAACCACCTCGAGCATTCATCACAGGCACTACTCAAGAGAAACCCTCCGTTTTCGAAATTTTCCGAAGGGAAAAGAAGCCAGAACCGAAAAAATCCAATTTGCGACGCAGTGTCAGTGACGCGTCGACAACAAAATCGAAAGTGAAAGTGATTAGTGACCGAAAAGTAACGAGATCTGGTAGTGACGGGGCGGAACGAGTGAAACCGCGTAAAGAAAAGAAACAGCTGTCACCGATAATAGAAACTGCGCAACGCGAGGACTATTTCTCACATCCGGAACAAGAAACCGACAAAGAAAACGTTCACGATGACGAAAATCTTCGCGCCCCGCTCAGAAAAAAGAAGAAAGATAGTATAACCGAGAAGCTCAAACAGTTTATCGACGAGGTTGACGAAGAGTTGTACAAAGAGACCGGCATTAGACCTAAGCCACCGGAAGAAGTCAAGAAGCCACCGGAAGAAGTCAAGAAGCTACAGCCAATCATAATAGACGTTGACAAGGCAGAGAAGATATCCACGAAATCTAAAAAGTTCAAAAACTCTGCGCTAGGAAAGAAACTCAAAGCAATCGCCCACAAAAAGAACAAAACAAATGAAGCTATCAAGCTCAAGGAAGTCGAGAGCGAGATCAACAAAGCTGTTTCGAAAGGCAACTCAGCCGAACCCCAAGTAGCGAAGTCTCCTCCTAACAGTCCTGGACCTATAGTAAGAGCGGCAATAGAGCACCTGGAAAACCCAAACAACTCCCCGAAAATGATTCACAGCAGCCAGAAGCCAGTGGACAAGCTGCCGCTCACCAAGGGCAGAACTGTAGACTCTATGGTTAAGAGACTCAGTACTGATTCATGTTCACCCCCTCCTCACAAAACAAACGTGATGATAACGCCACATGCCTCGGTTCAACACAACAACAACCAACCTTTCTCTTACACACGGGGTGTTAGCCCCGAAAAGTACGCCCCTGACGAGACTCATCCCAATTTGAGCAGCCCCATTATCTACGCTCAGGTGGTGTGCGCTGGCAATGCAAACGGACCAGCGAAACAGACCATCCATACCGCATACACTAATGGTAAAAAGCATCCACATTCAGATTCGGACGAGGGTCTTGGAGGAGAAGAAAACCAAACATTCATCAGAATAGAAAAACCAGTTACGCGGTTTGGTGATGACAGGATGAATGACTTCTTTGACGAGGTGGACAAGTTCGAAGAAGAAAGTCCCATAACTCCAAAGTTTAGGAATCCCGTGTACACTAACGGCTACTCTAGCTACGAAAAGAAAGACTTCAGAGCCAAGCGGACAGGCTACTTTGACTCCTCCTCCAGGGGAAGGGGAGACGGTATGGACTCGAAAAGACGCGAAAGTTTGACAGAACCTCATGAAAATGGGTTTTCTTCGACAACGATATTGAATGGTCGCAGTGATCTAACCGCAAGACGGGATCAGCTGGAATCGCGAATAAACAGAAGGCTGAACGACAATTCCTTGCGCACCTCCCCTGAGTACATAAAGAACCCCACTCCCACGAACATCTATGTCACCGAAACCTCTTCGAAATACTATAGGGGTAGATCAGGTAGCCCTGTAGGTTTCCGGGAGAAGTACGTATCTGAAACAAGGCCTGGCAAATACGGCAAACCACACACTACAGAATCTAGGTCCATGCAGTTCTTTGGAGAGGCAGAAGACAGGTTAGATTTCGAAACGAGCAACGGATACTACGGCAACGGGTTCGATAGTGAACCCAAAAGCTTCGACTCGCAAATAAGCGACTACAGATCCTCGCCAGAAAACAGGAAGTTCGAAACTAGTCATAGACACCAAGTCAGGGACGAGAGGCAACAACACTCTCTCAAAGACAGAACCATATACAAATCCTCCCCTGATATACATCTGAGGTCATACCAAGAAAGCAACAACTCTCTGCAGAGGGATAAAGTTGAGAGTAGAACAAGTTTTTCGAAATACGCTTCCGATAGATACATGGATGAGAACGAGAGAAAGGATAAGTTTGTCGATTCTGGTATCGAGAACGACTTCAGGAGGGACTCTGGGGATAACTTTAGGGTTACCCGTCAGCGCCCGAGGAGGGAGTACTGCAATGAAAGTGAGGACGAGGGGTTTGCGAGCTCCTTGTTGATAGCTAGCGAAAGGCAGCACACCGAAGATAACTTCAATCAGAGGAGGAGGCGGGAGTATGACTCAGATAGAGCTCACTCTAGAGAAGACGATTCCTACCGAAACTTGGAAAGCATGGAGTACAGAAGTAAATTCAGATCGAACGATTATATTCCCAGAGAGAGAAGTATCGATGACGGCTCGCATTATGACCCGAAAATAGACAAGGATATCGTGCGGTCCACTTTGAAGAGAGTCGAGAAGAAGCCACCCAAACCTGAGAAGAAAAGTGGGCTCGAAAAGGTAATTTGGGGTTAATCAGAAAATGTGGGGTATTCTCTTCCACGGGTTTTTCCTTTCTGATTCTTTGAAAATTATAATTCTTTTTTTTCCATTGTTGCATTCGATAATTCTGAAAATACGTAAGAGTATTTTTTCAAATATCTATTGCAGTTTGTGGCATATTGAATCAAAAAATTTACGGAATTTTTCCAATATCATTCGAACGATAAAATTTTCCAGTTAGTTAGCTTGCCAGTGCGAGACCATGATTATATGAAAGCTGAAATTTTCTTGGCTCATCATGGCCTTGACAGGTTACAGGTACCAAAGGTGTGAAAACTTCTCGCTGAATACCCTCCAACTTAAATAAATTGTAACTATTCTTACGTTATAGTGTCAAAGCGGAATTTTATGAATGTATGTTATTTGAATAACTATAAGAGGTAATTTTACTAATTGGACAGTTTCCACGTTCTAACACCTGCGAGACGATATATATTCAAATGGTTGCAAGTGAGATAATGAGTTACATCATTTATTGCACATCTTTCGTACCCAATATGTAAGATATACAAGATATGCTTTCGATTTCATTTATGTGCTCTATAATATAAATGTCATCTAGTAATAAATGAAAACCGAAAAAGCCATAGTTCAAATCAAACCAACAATGACAGCGTTGATTGGATGAGTGGAACAAGAAATACAAGAGAAAGTTACAATTGTATTAGACAGCCAACCTTTGAGTTTGTCTGTCCAGCTGTAGAAACTGTTAAGCTTTCAGGAAAACCTTTTTTAAGGCCGGCCATGCACGTACAGGTTAAACTGGCAGATATCTGTGACTGAAAACTGTGCATGTGTGTCTCAGTTGAACTCAACTGTATAGTTGAACTGAAAAGAATATAGGTAATTTCGATATTTTCAACTGAAAGGATTGACTCAACTTAGCGTCTGAAAACTAACGATACCCAATTCAGTTTGTTACTGGAGCTAGCGCATTTATGTTCTGTTTACTTTTCATTTTCATCATACCTCGTAAAAAAATGTTCACGATTTGTCGATTTTTCCTTCATTTTAATTTTTTGATGAAATAGAACAAGAGAAGTGATAGCAGCAAATGCGTCTTTCTCGTCCGAATCCATTATGAAAATTGAATGATTGAACTGTCTGTTGGTTGCATTTTAGTTTGCAACGCTATAAGCGTGTGGTCGGCCATTTAGTAAGCCAATCAACATACATAAAAATCAGCTTTTATCGTGAGTACCGTAACGGTTTATTGAAGTTTGAAGGTATTTATCGGGGGGTCTCACTTGTTTGCTCCTTGGTACCTGCTAAAGCCACCTGGTACCTGCAGCTTCAATTTCATTTACCTTCGTTGAAGCGTTGAAGAACTGTCAACTTCTATAAAGTAACGAAAGAATGACATTCACGGGTTCTTGTTCTATCCATATAATCCGTATTGCTCATCTGATTTTGCAGATGAAGTCTCTCTTCACACGGGACAGCAAGAAGAAGAAGCAACAGCAGGCAGAAATGGTGAACGAAGAAACTTTGAGAGAGCGTTATGTCGAGTATAAAGGAAGGGAACCGGTCGAACCAAGATTCAAGAAAAGAGAAGCTGTGGATCTTCACATGGTAAGTTTTTGAATTTATTTTGATATAAGTTCCAATTAATTCGAAGAAGTAAAGCAGATAAACCAAACCAACCGGAAGCAATTTATGTATTTTGTGAATGATACATAGTTATTCCTGATGTGGTTCTCGATAAAATGAAGAAATTCGAAGGAAAATAGCAATTTCATCTGTAGTTTTATTACTTGTTCATTAAATTGAACATGTATTGAAACTACCTATATTCTCGTATGAACGTCAATTGTAAAACCTTTTCAACTGGTCGCCTATTTCATCATTGTGAAACAAATTTAACAAAGTGGAGTTAATAAAAGCTAAAACTGGAACATCTGGGGTAGAATGAATATAAAACGGGCACCAAGAAAAAGAACATTAGAGGTGTTAGATCACACGATCTATAGAGGGTCAATTCTGATCACCAAAACGAGAGAGTACGCGACCTAGTAATGTCTCAGGCAGTATTTGAATTTTTTCATGGTTTGTATGTTGAAACTATATACTGATCAGATCAATATCATCTCATTTCGGCACAAAGAACTGTGTTATCATATCGCGATATTGGGTACCAGTTACATTCACTGCTTGATCAGCCACACTCTCAAAAAGTATGTTCAAATGGGTCTCCAACCCACCAAACACGTTGTGAATGCATTTTTTTTCGACAATCACATGTGGGTTCTCCGAATATGCTTCACCGATTAGGGTAATTTTGCTCGAAAAATCAGCATCCACTTGTTGATGTTCAATAATCCCTTCAACGTACTCTCTTCACTTTGAATGGTCAATATGCTTCAATTATTGTGTGAAGTGAATTTTGTAAGCAAGCAGTGTATAGGGTAGAGATCTTAAAATTTGCAATTCTTATCCACTATACACAATTGATGTTCTTGGATTTTCGCGCTCAATAATAAATATACGTTCCTTTATCGTACAATGCTTCATTTTTAATAATCCTAAACTGTCAGCTGACGTTACTGCACAAATGCCGGCAGATTTAAATCTCCCGTTATAATTCTGAAATCCTGTCTTCAATAAAAACCATGACGGCAAATGAATAGCTCTAATAAACTTCCTTTAACTGTTCAAAATTGAAGTTCCATAGCCCGTAGATTTATGGTGAACATGCGCATGTTTTATTTTTCAAAAGAAACTGAAATATCTCGTGGATGGTTGATTTTTGATAAGGAGAATATTTCATGGAAATGAATCAAAATTATCTCGGAACTTCAAAACTGTCCGAAAATACAGGTTGAATAATATGAACAAGTTTTGGTCCATTTTTATATCTTTAAAATTAGTCATCGAATCAGAACACGGAAATGTTACTCCTACAAGAAGATGGAATCAATTTTCGAAATCTTATACTCGATATTGTAGACAGTTACATTTATATCGTGGGGAAGTTTACACCATCTGATGCCACGATAGAAGCGATGCTACCTATCAAATACCGCCCTCGCCTTCCTCTTCGACGAAATTCGCTATGAAATGGGTAACGAGCAAGTGGCCGTTGTTGAAAAACGCGACATTACTACAACAATGAAAAGGATGATATCATTTGGACAAGCACATGCAAATTTGCTACTACCGAAAGGATGGGGGCTTGATGCGAATAAACAAGATATACAGGATTCCGTCAGCAATGTATTCAGCGGTACGTTACCCTTGAACAAGGCCGTAGCCTGAAAACAATTTCGGTAGGGGGGTTGGTTTGGTGAAACAGTAGAAAAACATGAAATATAAAAATAACGAAAGAAAGAAAATTGTGTTACATGATCATATATATTTATTAGAAAACTATTACAGAAATATTACCATCTTTTTACAAAATTATATTTAGTTTTCTAGCTTTCTTTGCAGCAAACAAATCAATTACCTCCTCGGTGTCGATGTCGATTCAACGGTGGATTGACATTAATGCCAAACCGTTTAGTCGCTCCAGGCTTGTGAACTTTCATTAATAAGTTTTGTGGCGTTTCAGACAAGAGAAAGTCATTTCAGGGGTACATGTAAAAACAGGTAGTGTCGCCAAGATCTTTGAAAATTTGTACGCACATTGCCGTAAGGTTTTTCCATTGTATTTCGGGGAAGTTTTTTTCGATATTCTCTTTCAAGCACTTGGTTTGTTTTCTTAAGGACTTGATAACATTTCTAACGGATTTTATAATTCCAATAGTATCTGTATCTGTAGAGTAGGAAGGGTGCGTGTAGGCCCACAGTACATATGCCGAATGTGACCCATTGTACATCCTCCCAAGGAGTTGTCCTACCAGATCATTGTTGATCCTGTCCTTTCCAGGAAGGTGGACAGGTCACTAAGAGACATCTCTTTTATATCGGCGGGTGTAGGCCAAGACTCGCCGAATACATACTCTCTTATTGACGATAACTCCGGACACTCGCATAGGAAATTCCTGACAGTTTCACCTTCCTGTTCACATATCCTGCATAGAGGTGTGTCCACTAGCCCCATATTATGGAGGTGTTTTCTTAGTTGACAGTGGCCAGTCAGAAATCCTACTGTCAAGCGTAGATTTTTCTTGGTCATCGCTAGATATTTTTCGGCGCCAGCTTTCCAGGGTTGCCCAGGGTGATCCTGGCAAGATTGCCTCCTTTGATTCCATCCCATCTCTTTAGGGATTGAGCATGGATGTAACGTTTGGCTAGTTCCTCATTTGTCGAAGTCATCAGGCCGTAGGTGCCACTGGGTCCTAAAATTCTTAGTCCAGCCGCTTCCTTGGCTGAAGAGTCGGCAATGCGATTACCTCACTCCTGTCGTGCCCTTTAATCTACCCCAGGATGTTATTATCTACCAAGGCTTTGACTAAATCTTGGTGGCACTCTAGTACTAGGTCTGAGGTAACACGCTGTCTGTTCTAGGCTAATAGGGCTTGCCTGCTATCAGTGCAAATTGTTATTTTTTTGCCAGAAATTCCTTTCGTGGTTATTTCTTTTGTAGCATGTAAGATACCAGCCAGTTCTGTTTGAACCACGCTGGTATTTTTTCCCATTCCCCACCTAATCCTTAAGCTTAGTGATCTGGAGTACACTCCATCTCCTGAGTCTTCTTTGGTTTTTGAGCCGTCTGTATATATGCGTATTGCATCTGTAGCATCTGACTCTGTGTTCTGTTTTATTTGTATTTTGTAGGGTTTATCAAACACAAACCTGGGTACAATTGCATCACTGGTTGCTTGCAGCAGAGGTTGCGCAGTGAGCGCTTCTCGCCATAGGCCCAGCCTCAATTTACCCATTCCTAATTCGAGGTTTACACCAGACGTGTGCAACCGTAACATGGCCATTAACGCAACCTCCTTAACGTACAGGTCCAGAGGGAACAGACCAGTAATTAATTCCATCGCCGCGGTTGGTGTTATTATCATGGCTCCTGTGATGTTCAAACAAGCCAATCGTTTGATATAATTTTTGGATGGCCGTTGCTTATAGAACTTTCTGGAGGGGGGTCAATCCCCCTTGAACCCCACCTGGCTACGGCCTTGCCCGTGAAGTATCTCATTGGTTTTGCTGAAGATTACAATAAGCGGATATTGAATGTTAAGCAAGAGATCATTTTGATTATTGCACGCTCATTCAAAAATTTCTTCATTGGTAAGTCAATGCAGGTTTGGAAATCAATAATATAGAATGGAGAGTAAGACACATTGTGCCGGAAGATCGTCAAACGGCATCAATAAAAATGTGATCTTTATGAATTATCCACACTTTGTGATACATCCTCAGATATACCAACCAACAGCCTCGAAAGACCTTGATACATCATCAACGGCTTTCAAAGCACCGGCCAATCCGAAAATATATAAAAAGATGTGACGAAGCTCATATATGCCAATATTAATAGTATCCGAATATTATTAATAAAATCATATTAGAATCAAGCCAAGTATTAAAAAAGTGAAAATATACAGGGTGTTACATTTGAATTGAGGAAGTTGGTACCAACTACCGCTATAACCGAAGGCATTGGAAAAATGCCGATGTAGCATTTTAGAAAACTAGATTTGCCAATTTTCAGGATACGCATCCTATTATTTCCCAAAATGCCGCTAACCGATAGTAATCGTACTGAACCCTGTATATTTTGGATTAGATGAATTCACAAGGCTCATTTGCGATTGAAAATAATCGAAACAGAAATATGAAATCATGAATTTGATCATCTCTGATTGGCGTCGATCGTAATGAGTTATGAATTTGGTCAAATGCGATTTGTTTGAAGGTGTAATTTATGGATGATTTGGTCTTTTCGTCCAAAAGGAAATGATCACATAATTGACGTTTTTTCAATAGTAATCGACAAAAGTATTATTTTCATTAAAGTGCATGCGGCCATTTCGTATTGGGACTGTGAGTATTCAGTGAACCAAGTTTCGACACATGCACCTTATAGAAACGACAAAGAAAAATTAGTGAATCTAGTCGGCGAACAAGTGTCCAAGTCGAACAAATAAACCACGAGTAGGAATATTGGAACCTGTTGCACGGCCTTTAGCCATATGGCGAGTAGGTTGTGCAAGACGTGTATGTCCTTGTGTTAGTTCTTTACCGTCTCATTCACCATAAATTTGCATCGCATTACCGATATCGTATAAATCACTGATTTCAAGTCGGGTGGTTGAATAAAGCACCAATTCCGCGATCGGAGAGATAAATCAAGATATAATGGCGAACGGGAAGACAAGACAGGGATTAGTTGACTCTCAGGGTTGGATAATAATGAGAAGACGTTATTCGGAATGCGAATTAATAGAGGGTTGAGTACTAGTAGTGAAAAAGTGCATTATTGTCAACAATTATTGATTTTTCATTGAAGGAATGAGGCCAACATTTGTTCTGCCGAATATTTTTCAAAATCAGCGGCATTTAATCATACTTTTTCAATCTATTAGCATAGAATTCATTAACTCAACTCTTTCTACAAGAGTATGTGACTATGAATAATAAAGATTAGACCAACAGAATGCAGATATATATTCAGTGAGCGGCCAAATTATGGAACGAATTCGTTATTCCACAAACAGTGCACTTTTGACAAAAATCCTGACTCATCGTGGGAATAGGCAAACACTAACATTGAAATATGTAACTAAGGTCGACCACCTAAGAATTCCCACATTTTTAAATAAAGGTGATATGTAGACCGCAACCTCATACTGAATTCTTAAAAATGCATATTCTTTATAGTCTACTGAAAACGCTTTTTTATCACCCACAAAAATGTTGCCTCTCGACGCGCGTTCTGCTAACCAAGTTAGCATTATCAGGAGATGACTGAAACTAAATCTGGCTACTTATTTAGTAGTCCAGTAACTTTGTACATCACAACATGCGTCAAATCCGGTAGTTCTGATTTTTTGCAGACTTGTTTATGATGTTGGCCTAATGAATAATCGCACCGAACACAACTTTGTCAATAATCGAAAAAACCGCGAAAAAATCGGATTTTTTCAAATTTTGACGATTAAAATCCAGAAGGACTAGTTTTTGAAAAAACTTGCTTTGTAATTTTTAAAAGGAAACTAAATTTGCTACAATATGATACTAGAACTGTCTCTGTAGACCCAATAGTTTCCGATATCATTTCTTTCGAAATTCGCAATTTTTGGCAATTATGTCTTTCTGATCAATTTAATTTTGACCTTGATTATACCATCGAAGCTTTTTAAGATGGGATGTTAAAAGAGAAAATGAGATGTGTGAACGATGATGTTTAAGGGTGAAGAATGAACTAGGAAGACATTGAATTAAACAACTCAAAGAGGAAGGAGAGAAATGTAGAAGAATTGATAAATTCTCATTTGTGTAATGGAACACATGTTTTGAAAATAAAAGTCAGTTTTGAAATAAAACAATTTCATCTTTGATTTTGTCTATTATTCATTAAGCTACGAATAATGAAGTAAAAAAGATGAGTACAACAAAAGTTAATAAGTTTATTTGTATAAAATTGAGTATTATTAAAAATAAATCACTTGCAACCGTATATCCTCTCGTATAACTTCAGCAGCTGCTTTCAACACGCGTAGTCTTTCTGCTTGAGAATCTGAGCTTCTACTGTCATACTATGTACTGGTGAGAATATTGTGACCTGTGTTTTTCAAACAAACAGTCGTGTGTTTGAAGGATCTCTCAATAATCAAAATGCCCTCCCCATACTTTGCAAACAAGCGAGTTGTGACTGTTCGTAGTTGAGGTCATTCTCCTTCTATCTGGTCCATGCGTTCATCTAGAGAGAACTAACACTCCTCAGCGTTCTCTTCCAGAAATGAATAAATATTTTCCATGGCTTTATCAACTGTAGGGTACTGACGATTTCCCCTGGACTTTCCTGTTGGTGGTGCCTGGTAGAGCTTTGTTTGGCAAAACCGATGATATATGGCATTAAGGGCTACCAAATCTGTGTTCTAAGATATACGCTCTTTTATTTTAAGAGCCCATTCATCACCACGTTTCTCAGCTGCTTTCAAGATTGTTGCACTGAGAGACAACTTTTCCGCAGTAATTACATTGTTCCGTTTTTCTGGCTTCTTCTTCCTTTTTGCCACAAGGAACTCTTCAGTTATTTTGTCTCCACATAGACAACAATGTTATCTGAAATTAAACTGCTCAGAGACTGATCTCGTGGCCCTTCATGGCGTAATATTTGATTTTCCACTGTTAAAAGCTGGTTTGATCAACTTCGGATTGTTGTATTTTATCTGACAAGTAATATGGACATATATCTCATTCACGCCCTCCAATAAACGCTGATTTTCTATATTTTCAAGAGAAATACTCGACGCAAGAAGGGTATTAGGCTCACTTGACTTTCACTTAAAGTTTCCTTGCATATAAAACACAAACCCAGGCTGGGACTGGGATCAGACATTCTATAGATTTCGAGTTCAAACGGCACTCATGTTATGGGCAACCGGCCAGTCAACAACTGAAACGAAAAAAAAATGCATTAGGCCAACATCACAGCCAAAAAATTAGAACTACCGGATTTCAAAAACTAGTCCTTTAGGGTTATTATCGCCAAAATTGGAGAAAAAAATCCGATTTTTCGCGGTTTTTTCGATTTTTGACAAAATTGAGTTCGGCGCCTGAGATCAATGAGATTATTCATTAGGCCAATTAGGACAAAGTTACTGGATTATAGAACCTTATATACATTTAGAAAAATCATCACCTTGCATAATGAGATTCACTGAATCAATTTTGTTGTTGTTCCTATTGTTAGATGCTACCTGTCTGATAGGTAATAATTACCAGTCTTCTACCTTAAATTACATAAGGGTACGAACGAAAAACTGTTAGAAATGGTACCTTCCTTACCGTTTATGGATCCCATTTCATATATTTCGAAGTCTAAACTTTCAAAGGATAGTCCTCTTAGTTTGACCGACATATCTGTTTAAAAACAAAATCTGTTTAAAATCTGTATTTCCGTTAATCACAATCCGCACATCTTTAGCTTTATGCTTCTCCAAGTTGATACAGAAAGTATCCTTCCACAGAAAGGAAAGAGGCAATCAATTTCAAAAAAGAAATTATACAAAGATAGCTTCCTTCTTTTCTTTGGAAGATTCTCATATCTCTTTGTATCAAGATGGAAAAGTAGAAAGCCAAAAACTTTCTTTCTCAAAAATTAGCCTCTCCTTAAAATATATACCCTTTCAATCCTTCGTCATATTTCTCGGGTTGCCCAACACTAATTGACGTGTAGGAGCTGTTTTGAAAGCCAATATAATATTCCCTATTATATTCCTTGAACTAATCCTTTGCTTCATATGGAAGAACTATAAATTTTGAGTCTTCGTCAATTTGAAAAATCGATGATTTTTGAAGACATTCTCTAAATTATCTCTCCCTAACTAGATTATTCATTAGGTTCGCTATTTTGAGCTATTTCATTCTCGATATCATATCTTGCTTGGGGGGAACATTACCAACCTATGGACAAGGAAATGTGGCCCCGCCATTTTTTGTTGTTGACAGTGGTGGAAGCTCTTCACGTATACATCAAGTTAGCATCACCAGCCATCTCTCGATGATGCTATCTTGGTTAACGAAACGCTCGTCGAGAAAGTGCATTTCTGTTCTGTTGAGAAAAAAGTGTTTTCAATAAATTTTACAAATCGAATATTTCATATTTCTGAAGTAAACAATGAGTTTCAGCTTTATGCCATCAATTGTAGGATGTGCATGTTGAACAATAACTCAAGTGAAAGGGGTAAGTAATTTACTGAATCAATTCGTGATTTTGTGGAACCCTTCAACATGGAATTTCAGCCAAAACAAACCCCGTTCCCAAACACCAGAAACTTCCGAAAACACGTTAATAATTTTGGGTAGAAATTCGCCCCAAACTTTTTCGTGAATCCGTTAGTTTCAACAGAGCGATTCTTACATATGGGCTTGTTTGGAATGAGATCTGAAAGTTCATTGTCTTTCCATATGAAACAAAATACATTTACGCATTTTCTAAAAAGTTGAATGTGAAAGTAAGCTTCAAAAACTCTTGTCCACCTCAACAAATGGTAACTCCAAAAACAAGATGTTGAAAAATGGAAAGTCGAGGATGAAGAAAATAAACTGTGTGGACTGTGACAAAAATATATCTGTCAGACTGCTCGAGCTATCCGATTCCGGAGACCAAAAAAATTTGGTGTTGCTCAACAAGGCCTGGCGATTCGTCATAAAATAAATGAAAATTTTCTAAAATTATTGAGATCGATACATGACACTAGAGTTTTGGATGCTTTCGAAAGTTTAAAAACAGTGACAATTACAAAAGGTACATTCCAGCGGGAACTTTCACGAGAAAATTTCTCTACTGATACCGTAGATTACTTCATCTCCTGATAACGCCATTTTGGTTGGTGAAACGCGAAAAATGGCAGTTATAGTGCTTGTTTTGCATTTATCCTACGCCAGAGGTTTCAATTCAAACTTTTTTGAAATTTAATATGTACGTGGATTGAGAGCAATCTGTCTTACAATTCCATATGGTTTTTGTTGAATAAATGAAGAGATAGAGAAACAGATACATTTCTTATACCTGACCATTACACACAATCAGAATAAATTTGAATTCAATGTTTTCTGTAAACCTAGCTACACAAACATTACCATCCCAAGTGATTCTTTCCATCCGGACAGTCATAAATTAGCAGCCTACAATTCAATGTTGCATAGAGTATTCTCACTGCCTTTATCTGCTAACAATCTACCTAGGGAAATTGATATAATCACACAGATAGGTCATAATAATGTTTTCAACGCATATACTATCCAGAAGTTAGTCAGGAAAAAGCCGTAAATTCACTTACAGAGTTATATACCCCCAGATCAAGCAATCAGAAATCAAGAATTGGGTAACTCTAACATATTTTCGTAAAAGAACAGAGATTATTGCGGGTTTCTTCAGAAAAAACCATGTGGAAGCGGCATTCAGACCACATGCCAGGTTATCTCATTTCCTTTTCGATGCCAAAGATAAGGTCGACAAATTGAAAAATCTGGAGTTATAAGCTTAAGTGTCCGGAGTGTAATAGCGTTTATGTCGGACAATGTGGTCAAAATTTACAAAAACAATGTACTAAACAAACAAAATTGAGGTACTCAATTATTATCTACAGTGGTGTTATATAAGGGCTAATGTAATCAATCATTGTTAGTTTAATGTATAAGTTTGAAAATGTCCTTATAGAACCAAACTGCAGTAACGTTAGTTACAAATAAAAGTGGTGAAAACATAGAAAGTTTCAATTGTCTTTTATCCATTATGAAAATATGATTATTTCTGGTAGCTTGAAATACAAGGCGATATAGCTGCTCTATTGTAGGTACGTTCGAAAAATTTTTTTTAAAGAATCACAAATGCAGTTATGATCCGCATCGTTTTCAGTGTTACATAATATTTCTGAAGGAATTACAGGTATTATTATTACTCGTATCAATTTATGAATTTGTTTCGGAGTACTATTAATTCGATTCCATCGGTTATTATCATTGCTAGACACGGCATTGCAACTCTTAATAACAAGATACCCAATAACGTGATGATTGGATCAATTCAGCAAATGATAGTTTTTGCCACCTGTTCCCTGGAAATTTTCTTCGGCGAGATTGTTAACAACGCTTGCTCGGTATTCGTATCTCGGAATCACAGCAGTAATATTTCAGAACATAATAGAGTTATGTACTATTCTTATAAGCTGTTAATATGTAATTATTAGATATGGGTATCGCGAAAAGTGGGCAGGTCCCACTCTGTATGTTATTATTGCTTTGCGCCGCTTTCGTGTGGTGGGTAATGAGTACCGTACGCTAGAGTGGTACCTGTTCCGAATTATGGAGCACTGAAGTTATGGAACACTTTCAGATATAATTTTTTTTTAACGGGTCTTTCATCGGTAACGAAGACCCACAGAGATCGGGGTCCACTCTAGGGACGGCACTTTATGATCTAATTGAATTCCATTTACCAGTTGATATTTTTTTATGGGAATTCATATATTTTCCTACTTGATCAAAACTAAATCATGTTTGAAAGTAGGCGTATCTCTATTTGATTTAACGACATAATTGTTATGCATATTCATTAGAGACTAATTAGTCAGATTACAGCAGTATTCACTGATGTGTAACAATTCAATGCACCAGTTCATATCAATCAAATATGGTACAAAAAAGAAGATAGGTTGCAATTGTCTCACAAGATATTAATTTTTCAATTTAGGCAATATTGGCTGCTTTGATTGTGAGAAAAATTAACAGCTTGTTCCCGTCAAGTAAAAAAGCAACTGGCATTGAAAAATCAAAAAGTTTCATTTTGATAACTGATGTAGAGACGTATATTCTGTAAAACTCCAGTGTAAAAACATAAAAATGGGTAAGAAACGTGTTCTCGTTCTCATGAACGTTCTCATGAAGAATTCATGGAAATTTACACAGATGCATCCAAAACAGATTCTGGAGTAGGAGCAGCAGTTGTTACACCTGAGACTACCCTAACCTATAAGCTATCGGAAACCAATACGACTCTCACAGGGGAACTCTTCGCAATCCTCCAAGCGCTACGATTCGCTAAATCGAGCCTATCTAAAAGGTTCCTGATTATAACAGATTGCTTAAGCTCTCTACAAATACTTCGTCGAATATACATAAACCATCTAATAGGAAGACTGATTAAAAGAGAACTTTTTATCATCCAATCATTGGACAAAGAAATAATATTACTTTGGGTTCCGTCACATATAGGAATAACTGGAAATGAATGGGCCGATAAAAGCTCTCGAGAAGCAATCAATAACCCGAACCAGACTGCGCTGCAATACACTCCTTCGATAGACATAAAATCCTACAAATCAAAAAAAGATGAAGAACGTTTGGAATGCTGATTGGCAGGCCTCACAATCGAAACTACAAGAAGTCAAACCAAACGTAGGACCATGGCAAAATCACTTAACGAAAAGAAGAGAACAAGTGACAATGACCAGACTCTGCCTAGGACACACCAAGCTCACACACTGTCTGGACAAAATGAACCAACTTGTGATATTTGTGAAGTTCAACTAACTGTGAAACATATTATAGTGCAATGCCCTCTATTCCAAATTGAGAGAGACACATTTAAGATATCCCCTAACTTGAAAGAAATGTTAGACTATAGTAATAGTAACAAAATCATTCCATTTTTATACACTTTAGATTTAATTAGGAAGTTATAAATGTTATTTATCAACTCCACCGCTAATGACCCAAAGGGTTGATGCGGTTTATTGAAATTTAAAACGTGTTCTCGAACAATATCAGAAGAGGTAGTAGTTCTGACTTCTGGATAAATTTTTCTGATACGAAAAGCAATTCTAGGGCTAATTGAAATTGAAAATAGGAGACCTGCTCTCTATTGGTCAAAAAAATTGAGTTTACGATTAAAACGGAAGATAGGCTGATGTAATCTTCTGAATACTTTCATTGGATATTTTTTCACAACCACACGACCAATGACTTACTTGATGAAGTGAAAAGCGCACAAAAACTGACCCTTGACTATGTGCTTGATATCTCAATATTATTTCCATTTGAAGATAAATATGAGGTCAAACTGAAACTAAAGATTATACATTGGAATACAGGATGACTATGAATATGTGTCAAGTTGAAAATATTAAAACTAAATGTTACAGAATTCGGTTCCTGGCATCGACAATATTCAACAAAACAATTTCAGTCGACTCAAAAAAATTTGAAAATATATAGACATTAGTTTTCTCGAGATCTTTCGACAAAACAGAAGGAAATCAAAAAAAATTTCAGGTTTTTATCAATCTTGTGTTTGTTAAACGTCAGAGGTACTGAAGGCGCAGATGATCAATTCGTTCACGTATATATTCTCACCTCCAACTTTGAGTTTCACACCAGAACAATGATACTGTCTCTCGACGCGCGTTTTGCTAATCTAGTTAACATTTGAGCATACGTGGTAGGACTCGCACGTTGAAAGATAAGACTTCAAATTAACTAAAAGAACAATAAGTTCAGGCCAGTTTTAACTCAACTACACTGTATGTTAATGGGCTGACACCTATCAGAAAACAACTACTCCTCTGGCTGATATCACGAAGGGCGTTGGATTATATCCAACAGGTGTCAGTGCAGGATTCTTCACTGAAGTTATTCCTGCATATGCTGTTGGCGTTACAACTGCCGCAATTGATTTTCAATTATCGGAACACACTTGCAGACCGGTTTCGGGCTGTTTGGCCACTTGTCAGTGCAAGGTAGTGTCTATCATCAACATAAAGTCGATGATTTCCGATAATTGAAAATCGAATTACTTCAGAGTATCATTCTTCGAACTAAGCTGAAAAAAATCTTTTTAAACAGATTTGTCATCGTCCTATCTGCCTGTAAACGAGGTAAACAACCGCCTATCCAGAATTCGCCCAATTCCTCGTATAAGGAAAAAAACTTCACATATAGTCAATGGGCATACTTGAAGACTGGCTATAACTCAAATTATCATAAGGAACAATTTGTTCAGGCCAGTCTCTACTCCCTACACTGAAGGTTAATGGACTGACACCTATCAGAAAACAACTACTCCCCTGGGTAATACCACGAAGAACGTTGGATTATATCGGACAGGTGTCAGTGCAGGATTCTAGTCACTGAAGTTATTCCTGCATATGATGTTGGCGATACAACTGCCGCAATAGATTTTCAATTATTGGAACACACTTGCAGACTGGTTTCGGGCTGTTTGGCCACTCGTCAGTACAAAGTAGTGCAATTATGTCAATTTTCAAAGGTGCTCATACCTTTTGCAGAAATGATACAAGCTCTTCCAACTTTTCTAAACAAGTTTGGAGTTCTTAATCTTGGTTTCCGATGATTCCTGAATGTTGTCTTATTATACCAAATTTTTTTTTTGTTGGCAATTAATTTAAGTACTTTGAAACGAGTAATATTAGAGTTATGCATATTTGTCTAAAGTGAATCCTGTTGGAATTTTTTCAATCATATAAAATAGTGAAATTGTGAAAACACTATACTCCCCCAACATATTCATTTAGAACGTTTTTTCATCGACATACTCTTTCAATCCTAAAATAATTCACACTACAACTTCAATCAATTTTTTTCGTGAGAAAACTTAATTGAAACTTGATTCGGAGTCGCTCATATTTATTTGAATCGAGAAAACGTGATTTTCGACAACTTTTCACCAATTAACTTGAAGAATTGACATTATGACAGTAACAAAAATTCATACCTAATAATAACTGCCACGACAAACAGTGTACTTGTCCCCAGTTCACAACATCGACACAAGAGAGAGAGAGAGAGAGAGAGTATCGCTTATTTTGAATTCCTTATAGGGTTTTAATAATAGAAAAGGGAAAAATGCTATATTGCGATTGGTTTGAAAATCATGTAACCAAATCCACTCTTGATAATTGAATGTATGAAAATTCATTTCGCAATGCACGCATAATTCCAAAGAAAAATGACGAAAAAGTGAAAGCGAGAGCAAAACCGCCTCGCACAAGAGAATCGAGCCGGCTTTGAGCGTTGTTACGTCAACCGGTGGCCTAGGTCTGGACCGCCATATATGGACGGACGACTCTTCTCGCAAGTCGGTCATTGCGAGTGACCGATACGATGACTCATTCCAACGCCAACTCTACACAGGCCGATGGCGCCGCCGCCACCGCCGCTCATCATCCGCGACGGATTCTTCTTTTTGCTCTCGCTATGATTCTTCTTCTCTAGTAGATTGCCTTTTTCGAGATCGAGGTGCGAAGTGATGAATGAACGGAACGGCTCGGCGATAAGCGAAATGAATGGCGTGGGCGACATCAGGTCTTTCATTTCCTGAACTGGTTTGAAGAGAAAATTACAATAGTTCATTTATTTTGCAATCAGCGTTTGCAGATCATGATACTAAGTCATTTATATATACAAGGAATTACTTTATATAGTTGTGGGACACACAATTTGTCTATTCGGGGTATCACGTCGGAAACTTCGTACCGTAAATAATTCAGCGTCTAATGTCTTGAATGAAGCAAAAAAATACAGGTATGATAGAAAAAAAATATTGTTGTTTCCTGGAGACAGCACATGCTTTATGGAAAAAGTCAAACTGAGGGTTTAATATAAAATGCATATAGGTACCAGCAACAAACGAATGGCAAACACCTCATAAACATTTCAAATATCTTTCATTGATCTGAAAAATTGTTATGGTTCGATGAAGGACTTTTTTCGCTACTTCGAATCCTTGTGATTTGTTCTGTTCTTTCAAGTGTCTGCAAATACTGCAGCCTCATGTGCACATTGCTTTCTTCCCGTCTTTTCACGACACCCATACCAACAACCTTCTTTCCTGTATTCAAAAAAAGTTGCCATGTTCTTCTGGCCATTTTTTGGGTTGTTCATACATTGTTTTTTTTCCTGTGATCCATCGCCTCATATTCGCATACAATGTCACGAGCTCTCTTTATCATTTTGCTGCATCACCTGCAGCTAAGGTATTCGCAATTCACTATTTTTTCACGTATACTCTGAATTGGCAATATCTCTGTAATCATTCTGAGTCCTGTTGAAACAATTCTCACGTTTTTTTCTCAGCCGATTCCTTTATGAAGGGTTTCCTGTTTGTGTTTCCAGCTACAGTCTTTTGGAAGAAATTGAGTCCTATGAAATGAAAGGAGTTGCTTTAAATCCAACTTTGTAGAGAAAAAAAGCTATCTCCTGATTTTCAGTAAATAAACTCAAGTCGAATATGAACAAAAGTCAAACTTCAGTTTTCTCTTCAAAATTTTTATAACTCATCAACTACCAGCGCCAAACTCTTCGATTTCATTTCAGATAACACCTATGATGGTCAGCTCAGAATAAAGATCTCAGAAATGAACTAGCGAGATGCATGTTTGTTCTTAGACATCTTCGAGATTCTTTGAACTTTGACTCTCAGTTAGCAGAATTAGCATTATAAGGTACTTCATGAACATTAATGGAGTTTAATCCCAACACCAAACCGTTATTTATAACACCTCGACACGTGTTGTAATCACAAGTTCTAATCAAGAGGAAGTTTATTCTTCCTCTTGAAGATGATCACTTGGTGATTGAAACACGTGTCAAGGTGTTAAAAGTAACGGTTTGGTGTTGGGATGAAACTCTAGTAATATTCATTACTACACCAAAGGTTCCAAACAGTGCATCACCCAAGGTACTTCATGTCAGTCTACAAAATCGACTTTGTCCTTCAGAAAAAGATCGTGCATATAAAATGTCACGTGGGACTAGAAAATAATTGCGTTATTTATTAAAAATAGATTATTGTTTTTACCTTGCCCAAATATTTATGAAACATTCTTTGAAAGATTTTTTTTCACGAAGGACTCAACACTTTCTACTGTTTTTGGGTATATAACCTTCCATAATCTGAAAAATAAACGAAGCTGAATCAATAGAGAATCTGCCGATCTTCACAATTAATCAGCCACCACGACCTCCACATTTTGTTCTACCTTCAAGTTAGGTTAGGTTAGGTCCAAAGTGAGTGGGTTTATTCGACCTCCACCGCAACCCGCAAGGGTTTATTGTGGCTCACACCTATTCACACTCGACCAAATAAACCCAGCTTCGTAACGAAGCCGATTGGTTTGTATGGTGAGTCGTCTTTCAGGTCAGACGGTTCGGCAGAGCCGTACTCTAAAAACCGGATTCGGTCTCCAGCGGGGCAGGCACAAAGTATGTGCTCTGCTGTTCCATCATTTTCCAAACAGAGTCTTCCAATAGTCCGAGTGTCTGCATATGATGCATCCCTACTATAGTCCAACAACTGGTATCAAGCTTCGAAGGGTGAATAAACGCCTTGGAGTGAGCCAATCCTGAAAGATTCTGCCAGAAGTCCATAAATCTTCTTGCCATCCAGGTGTTCAATATTTGTTTGGCAAAGCCTAAATCGATGCCAATGACAGGTTATGGACCGATGATGGAACTGCTTGCAGCACCCTCCTTTGTAAGGGAGTCAGCAGCTTCATTGCCTTTCAGGCCAGTATGTCCAAGAATCCAGACCGAAGAAAATTTGTTAAGTCTTTCTATCAAGGAGAGTCGTTTTTAGCAAGTTGCTACCAATTTAAACGTTGCTTGGTAGGAGCGAAGAGATTCTAACGCCGTTTGACTGCCAGAGAATATTTTTATTGACTTGTGTATGAGGTTGGATTTTTCCAATCTCTCCGCACACAATTCAATAGTGTAAATTTTCGCTTGAAATACAGTCGCATAGGTTCCTAGGAAGTATAATATCTCTGTCCTCGGTCTACGACTGAAAACACCTGCACCAGAACCAGAATGTGTTTTTGAACCATCTGTGAACCAACAACTATCTGATCTTAATATTTCCTTCTCCCGGAGGATCCAGTCCTGTCTACTTGGGAATAGTACTTAATAAGGCAGTTCGTAGTTGACAGTTGGAGGCATAAAGTCAGAGGCCATTTCCAGAATGCTGTGACTTCCAGTGTCAACCAACAGTCTGTTGCACTCTCCAAAATTGATTTTCTGATTGATTCGGCCGTTACTTGATGAAGATTTATAGTAATTTTATAAACTACACCTACAAACACAAAGTTTGTGGGGATCAAATCGTGGGGTGTAATTTATGAAATTAAATTGATTTGTGCAGTTGGCAATACGCACAATTCTGTATACAATCCATCTAGCCTCTCTCTTCAGAAAAATGTGGAGATGAGGTAGATCTAGAAGGATTACCATGGCCGCTGACGGTATGGTACTCATGGCACCACTGACGGTCAAACAAGCCTGTCTGTAAGCCAGAGAGCTTCGCCTGGGCTAGAAACTTCAAGTCACTTCTGCCATAAAATAAAATAATTCCGCTTTCTGCTTTGATAAGTTTGTTGGGGGTTGAAATGGACACCAATATGCCTTGGCTTATTCATATCGCTGGAAATGCGAATGCTGCTTCTCAAAAGCTTGGAACACTGTTCCGAATCAGAAAACTCTACACACCAGCAATTTTTGATGTTTTGTAAAGCTCAGATCAGATCTTCTTTGGAATATTGTTCTCATGTATGGAGCTCCGCCCCCAAGCATACCCTAAAGCTACAGGATTCCATCTAGAAAAGAGCCATCCGCGAACATCAGTTCAACCTTGATAGTCTGGAACATCGAATATAAGTTTGAGATTTGTCTTATCTCTTCTATAGATACTTTCTTAGGAAGTGTTCAAGTGACTTGGCACATTTGATTCTACCAAGAACGGTACATATGAGAAATATGCGGCGAAGTGTGGCTGCTCATCGTTTTGAGGTTCAACTCAGTATACAGTACTCCACTGTTTAAGAACTCTTTCATTTAGAGAACTGCGTTTATGTGGAATAAACTTCTGGGAAAAGTTTTTCCGAATGAATTTAATCTCCAACAATTCAAATCCAATGTGAATCACTACTTACTCACGGGCACCGCTCTAAAAGCGTCTTCAGGATTTTCCTGTATTGCTTGTGTTTCATCCCTGAAAAAAATATGGTGTTCTTACCTTAACATGCTTTTGAGAATCATAGGAGAAAGTATCTTGTATTCACCAGTATCCTTGGGCTATTACAACTCTTACTGTCTCCAAATAAGGACACTTGACCCCAGTTCATTTCCTGTTGAGTCGCATTTTTTTTTAAATAAGTAAAATCATTTTCATCTAAAAGAAAATGATACGCTTTCGAAGTTCACAATAGTAACCTGTGTATCGAATAAAACTGTTCAAACGCGTTCTCCTACTATGGCCATACCAACATGCCGATAGTTGCAGTTATAAAATCAACATTAGGAAAAATGCATTGTGCAGGTGCTATCCGAATTTTTTTCCAAGCCGTTTCATGTCCGCGTAATCGTGGGAATTATCTTGAACTATTTTAGAATTCAACTTCCTTCTTATTAATCTAACGAAAAAGGAATACTTCAAAGCTTCCTCTTTTAAACAAATTTAATTCAACATGTTTAACAATGAAAAAAAGTAAAGGTGGTTGTGGAGTTGTACAAGCGCAGGAACAGAAGGCTCGCCAACTGAAAAATCCGCTCTTTTCATTCAAAACGGTCATATCATTAACCTCAGATGTCTCTTTGAACAAACTGTAACCTCCGCAATAATTATATAGTCCGTAAGCAGTAATCCTTTTATGGGCAATTGTGTCACGGTTATGATCGTTCCTTTTATTTGAATGTTTTGCTAGTCACATATCGATTGAGCTAGTGAAAGGATATAAAAACGTTATTAATTGGACGATCAATCTTCGTTATTGTTCATTAGATATACCGAAGAGGAAGTATGAGATATCCTGCTTGGTGTTTATTTGATCACATCAAGGTTGGTAATAGTATCGATTTTTTTGTTGTCTCCAGGGAATTCAAAATGAACAAGCATAAAAGAATACCGAATGGAAGAGGTTACCATTTATTCGATTACTATGACCGAATTTAAACTAGAGCCACCGGTAGACAGCAACGACGACCGTTTGCCCGAAACTGACGATACCCAATAGGCTGAAACAGCTGTCTACCGGTGGCTCTTAAATTGAAATCAATATAGAAACGATCAGAATGGTACTCATCCATTTATCTTTTGATTTTCATTGAATTATTTTCCAGCAGCTTGACTGCATTAACCTTTCTCGATTTCATATCATTTCTATAAATATGTGGATTCGTTTTCCGATGACATTCCAGAATAGCTTTCATAGTATACTATCCAGAAGTTAGTCAGGAAACAAAGCCGGAAATTCACTGACAGATTAATGTACCATCGGATCAAACAACCAGAAATCAAGAAATGGGTAACGCTAACATATTTTGGAAAAAGAGCAGAGATAATTGCGGGTTTCAGACCACATGCCAGGTTATCTCATTTCCTTTTCAATGCCAACGACAAGGTGGACAAGTTGGAGAAATCTGGAGTTTATGAGCTTAAGTATGCGGAGTATAATAGTGTTTTTGTGGGACAATGTGGCCGAAATTTCCAAAACGGTACGCTGAACATGAAAGGTCCTTCAGACTAGGAAAAATGATTCGACGTTTTCAAACCATTCCTTGGCATGCAACCACAAGTTTCCGAATGTAAACGATACGGAAATTTTGCACTATGCAAGGAAGGGTTACAAACTCAATTATTTAGAATC
>NW_019291468.1:57918-84642 GCF_000500325.1 Leptinotarsa decemlineata | reverse complement strand
AATCCTTGCATAGAAGTTTCGGTTTCGGCCGAAACTGAGACCGTTGCCGAAATTCTGTTTCGGTTTCGGTCGTAAAAACCAGTTTCGGTCGGACACTTAAAATGATGATACTAATTTGGTGTACGTACATTATAGGCATCATTATTTAATCCTACATTATCATATCAATATACATAAAATTTAAGTAATAACGTCGGGCGTCCCGAGACGCACAGGTTTTTAAGATAAGATTTGATTTTATTTTTCAATATAGTTGTCTTCGAGGGCGATCCAACGATTATAATGGTCGTACAGTTTTTCGATACAATTTTTTTAGTACGATTCGTCTTTAGCATCAAATTATGTTTCAGTTTCAACGATGAACCCTTCATCGGTTCTGAATTTTTTTCCAGCTAGCATTCTCTTAGGGTCTGAGAACAGAAAGTCACTGGGGAACAAATCTGGAGAATACGGTGGATGCGGGAGCAATTAGTAGCCCAATTCATGCAATTTTGCCATCGTTTTTCATTGATTTGTGACAAGGTGTTTGGTCGTGATGAAACAGCACTTTTTTTTCTTCAAATGAGGCCGTTTTTCCGTGATTTCGCCCTTCAAACGCTCCAATGACGCTATGCTATAGTCGCTGTTGAAGACTTTTTCCTTTCAAGATAGTGGATGAATATTATACCATGCGCATACCATAACTTTGCCATCCAACTGTTACGTTTCTGCATGCTTTGGACTCGGTTAACCACGTCCTGTCTACTCAGCTGACGATCGTTTTGATTCTGGTGAGAAATGATGCAGCCATGTTTCAACCATTGTTATACTTTCCTGAATTCGGTAGTTGCGCTTGCCCCATATTTCGTGATTCACTCATTGACATGAAACGATTTGAAACGATTTTTTTTGTAATATTCATCCTTACTTCACAACAAACGGTAGTTACAATTCGTATATCTTCCTGTTAGGAATCACACGTTAAAAGGTAAGACCTCGTTAATCCTTACCTTGCACAAGTTTCGACTTCTGGGGGTTGTAGTTCGTAGAGGTGCGACAGCTGGTTAACGGAAAAACAGATTTTAGACAGATACTCCTAATCTTATTGTTATAATATGTTGAATAGTAATTTTATTTTTAAGAAATTTCGCCTATTGTTATATTACTATCTAACTAAGTATTTTTACCTTGAAAAAAGTTATATTGTTTACTGTTTTCTTAAGCCATTTCTGTTCCAACTTTGGTCTACAGCTCTTTTTATAATTAAGCTATATCTGAGAACCTCAACCTAGTTGAAATTACCTTCTTCTGGTTATTCTGTAATCTCATTTTTACTTGTTTTTTTCCATTATTTTGACTGTATTTCTTTGATTCGTCAACATCACACCATGAAACTATGTCACCACACACAAGCTGATAGTATCAGCTTTTATGGAGTTTTTGTTCATTTCTTATGATAGTCAACATTGCAGTCCCCAAGTTTTTTTCCACATAATTTCAAAGAATTCGGAACCCATCCTTTACTTCCTCCGCAATGCACAATGAAGTCGCGATCCTTTGTTTTCAGGCAGGTTAGGCGTACACATTCTCGAACCATCAGCCCACCCTTTCGTAACTATGTCGTGAGTGTGATACCAAGTTTTGTCCAAATGGAAAATTTGCCGTTGTTCTTGTCTATATTTAGTTATTTGTTCTAAGTATTTTTTTTGCAATTCCACTATTCTTCTGCTTTCCATAACTGCTTGACGTTTGTTTATTATTTTAAAAATCTAAATCATAGTTTCTTTATTCAATTCTGAAGAGTTTCGTCACAGCAGCTCGCGTTATGACCGGAAGTATTCAATTTCTTTCTTATGTTTTCAGTGGTAGGAATCTCATTGCTTTTTTAACAGTCGTATATTGTTTTTTAATTATTTTATTAGATGAACATCTGAAGGTTTTGGTAATCCCGTATCACATCGCGTCTTGCGTTCATAAGGTTTGTTTTTGACTATTTTACGTACGGTTGAGAAAGGAATTTCGGTAAAATCTGATGTTGCTTGTAATAGTTTGTTTTTTTCGAAACCAAAATTGAGATGTTGATTCTTATACAGTTTGAAACATACTTTCTGTGTTTCAATATTCAAATGCATCCGAATCTTATTCACTGGTATCCCAGTTCCTGAACTGAGCATTGACTCTTATAACCTACCTCGCATTCTATTCGTCACCGTAACATGACTTCCAATTTAATTTTATGACTCTTCAGCCAATTATAAAACTCGGTTAGTAAAAATTATCCAATAGGAACCGCCAATTCTTCAGTCCACGTGGACTAGTTGACAGCGGCTTTATTTCTCTGTATTGGTTTATTGGCCTTTGAGGCGCCGACAGCTTCAACTATGCACAATACGGTTACAATACGGTTACTCAATACTAAACTCTGTCTTTGTCAGAACCGTACGTTTTCCTTGGATTCATAGTACGGGTGCGGTTCCATTTATAAGTATGACTCTCGAAAGGCATATAAGCAATGACTCATGAAATGGAAGCATACAAGGAATATCTGATATACTTACTTGTTTTTTCTTGGTGATTCAGTCGAGAGTAATCCCTGAAAATTCCTAACAAATCCGAGAGCAGTTATTTTATCATATGACAATGCTTGAAAAACATATCAGTTTATTATTTTTCCTCGTAAGTCATCGTTTGAAAAAAGAAATCAACAGTGCAATCATACGATTCACTCCCTATTTGAAAACTGGAATATTCAGAGGATGCGTGTGACAGAACTAAGTTGCAAACGAGCGTTTTTACCATGCATCTTCCTTTTGCCCTATTTTTGTAAAACTTAAGTGATTGCTAATTGAATGTATGTTAATGAATATTATTAGTAGCGTTTACAAAACATCAGTTTACAAAACTACTACAATCAAAGCATTTCTTACAATTTAAACAATGTTTCATTCGTTGCTGGCTTCGGTAAAATTTTGAAATTTGCTTTCATTCATAAAGAAACATTGGATTAGATTCTGCCAATTGATAGGTTCTTCCACTGGCCTATATAAAGGGTATTTCATTAATCGCTTCCTATCTTTGAATTTAAATGAAACAAAGTGTGCTTCTGTTTAAAATCTGTTTTTCCGTTAACCAGCTGTCGCACCCCTACGAACGACAACCCTCAGAAGCCGAAACTCATCGACTTATAGTGCTCGTCGTTGGCAATGATGGCGTGGCTAATGTTGTTCTCAATGAAATATGACGTTGCCGACTCAAAAGCCACACCAAACAGTGACTTTTTTAGGATCTCATGTGGATTGGTGTCGTCCCAAATTCGACAATTGTGTTTGTTCACGTACGCATTCATCCAGAAATGCATTCAAACTGAATGTGAAAAGTCCTGCATTCAAACTGAATGTGAAATGGTGATCCTCCGAACATTTATAGAACTTGATTAAAGGAGACGGGGTTACTTCTTCAACAAGCTGGGTTTCCTAAAACACTACTCCAAAGTAATCTTGTCTCCATCGTGAGACGTAGTTGAAGGTCATTCAAAGTCAGACACAAAACACTCCCTCAAAGTCACCTTGGCTACGTTGTGTCGTGAAGGTTCAAAACTTCAAGAAAGCCACGTAACTGGCTCGAGTTCATTCGAAGTCAAAGTCGCCTTGTTGTAAATATGGAAAGTGAATGAAGGTCATTCAAAGTCGAATCCAAAACACTACCTCAAAGTCACCTTGCCTGCTTTGTGTGACGTAGGTCAAGGTCGTTCAAGGTCAAACTCAAAACACCTCATCAAAGTCAATTTAACTACTGTGTGTGACGTATGTAAAGAGCATTTCAATAGGTTATTTTAATATGTAATATATCAGTGAGGAATATAAACATAAACAAAAGCATAATGGGTTTAGCTGAAAGCACCCAAATTGTCAGGTTGACCACGAAACACCCTACAACGACGGTTAGTAAATTATTTGAAGTAGACCATGGTCGGTGCACACTGCACATTATTCGTTACGCCTCGTGGATCCCCTGTAGACATTGTTTTAATAAGGGCGGACGTTCATCTTCGTACATCCTGTCAGGTGAAGTGGAGGGGTCGATTGATTATACAACAATTCATCCTTAACTCACGTTCTTGTTTGTTCCTCCATTTTCTGCTGAGAATATTAACGCTGGCGAAACGAAGAATGTAATTAATTTCTAACTTACTCGGATATTGAACTTTGGACACACTTACCCTCATTTTATATGGCGACGAGAAATTAAAAACTGTCTATATTTCAACTAACCTAACCTAACCTATACTTCAACTATAATTTTCGAGTAATCGTTTTACTATTAGAAAAACTCTTTTACTTTGTCAAGGGTAGTATTGTCTGGTCGACATTTCAATTTCAGAAAAAAGTGTCGTCTGTGAGAACTTTTGTTGTTTTGAAGTGTTAACTTACTTCTCATGGGAGGGTAAACCGCTTGCTAACGTAATGTATAATGGCGCCAGTATGTCTGGCTTCCTTTTCTTCTCACTCTAAGCCGTATCTCGGACTAACGATTCTCTCGCCTCCCTTCGCATGACTCAGTTTTCAGTGTGCGGTCGACATATACTATTGACACTGAGCATATAACGTAAAACTATCTTCTCGACAGAAGAAAAGTAGATCTGCAAGTTTATGCAGATGATTTTGTCACCTTGGCAAGGTCCACGTTGGGGAGGGTAGCTTGTAATATCCTCGATGGACGTTGTTCACAGTTGGTGCCTGAGGGAGCAGATGTATGTCAACCCCAGCAAAACTGTGATAATCTCCTTCACCAGGAGAAGAAAATTGGACGATCTAACGCCACTTTCCCTCAATAGTGAGGTCATTCCATTTGGAACGGGGGTGAAATATCTTGGCATTGTCCTTGATAAAAAACTCAACTGTAACGCCAGACTGTCCCTATGGACATGTCGAAGGAATTGTGGTAAAAGTTGGGGCTTAGGTCCCAAGTAAATCCATTGGACTTATGTGATGATTGTCAGACCAATGATCACTTATGGTGCAATTACCTGCTGGCCGAAGGCTTTACAGAAAACGGCAAGGCGAAGCTCTCTGACTTTCGCGGAGACAGGCTTATCTAGCCATTAGTGGTTCTAGAAATGACTTCTGAATTTATACCTCCAACTGTCAACTACAACTGCCTTATAAAGTACTGTTTCCGAGTAGAGGACTGAATCCTCCGAGAGAAGGAAATATTAAGAGCAGAAATTTGTTGGTTTACAGATGGATCAAAAACACCTTCTCACAGGTCACTGTCGTCTGAATCATCAAATGCAGAGACTTGGACTCTCGGAAGACATTATGTGTCGCCTCTGTTTGTAAAACAGCAGAGCCCATACTTTTTGCCTGCCCCGCTGGGAAACGATTCAGGTGTACCACAAGGATCGAATCTTGGTCAACTTCTGTTCCTAATTTTCATCAATGATTTACCATTAGCTCTGAAATATACAGATTGTCTTCTTTTTGCTGATGATTTTAAACTCTTCAAATTAGTCTAACAGTCCGAGACTGCATATATCAACAAAAGGATATTAATAACATATCAGATTGGAGTTCGAAGAGTTTTATTATATTATCGTAACTCAGTACTCGCTTTGTTCATCACGAGAGGATTTATCGCTGTTTCAACCAACCCTCTTTCATCCAAATAATGAAAGAACTCATTTGAAACTGAATGAAACATTTATTATGATGAAAACGATACAATTACGCTAAGGGTAGTTAATAAAATAGTCAAGAAAGATACAAAGAATCACCAAAAATCTTACATTATACTGCTACTCAGCAGGAACGATGAAAAGGAGATATGCTGCATTCTTAAAATGCTCTGGAACCGTTTCTAAAGAGTGATCAATGAATACTGAATGAATTTCTCAACATTTTCTGTTGATCTTGACCTCCCTCAATATTTATAAAGATTCATATGCTGAGGTTGCAACTTTCCTCTAGTCACCTTACCAAAATAAAATGCTCAATACGTATCCATGCAACTTTGCGTATTTGGAGATTGTTTTATATTTCCATATCCTGTAATCGTATTAATTTTGATGTCTATGAACTTGAAATATTAAAAGATGGAATTGTGAATACTGAGTGTCTTTGTTTTAGAATATTAAAGTTGGGGTTGAAACATCTTTCAACTCATGTATTTGCTTGAATGAATTTGAATTATTTAATGACTTTCTCCATCCTTCCAAGTGATGAAGGGTTTCGTAGAGGGATTGACCCGGCTCTTACTCCATGAAGTATTTTAGTAGCTCGATTTTTTCAAATAAAAATATTGGCGGCCACTTTTTGACTGGCAACCTGTGATGAATCTATTTTCTATATATTCATAAATTTATGTGGAAATTTGAGTTTGATTAACCACGCTATGAACGTAGTGATTTTGCGGCGGCAACCTGTACTAAAACTGATTGGTTTCGTTAAAAAGCTGGGTTTATTTGGTCGAGTGTGAATAGGTGTGAGCCACAATAAACCCTTGCGGGTTGCGGTGGAGGGTCGAATAGACCCATTCACTTTGGACCTAACCTAACCATCATTGCCTCTCTTTTTCTATTGAAATAATGAAAAAGTAATATATTTAGTATATTTCAGAAGACACCATAGCCGTTCTTAAATGAACTACCCATTGCGGTACCATCCGTTTGTCCGTATTTAATTATTAGCATAGAAGGTAAGGAGTTGATGTGGCTTAGGAATTCATAGACTTTCAAATTCATAAGGCCAAGCAACAATCGTCATCTGAGTATCGAAGCCAACACGTTAGGTTATAATGAGGATATATCTAAGATATTTCTTATTTCCCACTCATAACATTTTCTATGAAACTCCATTTCCTGCGCTTTCCAATATCATAATAATCAATTTTCCACATTCACTTTGAGCCTACCAATTCTTAAATATGGCCATGAGACATTGTATGTCTCGTAATAGCCAATCGGACAACAAAGTATTTTCATACCGACGTTCAATGCATAAATTCCACCATAATTTGCTTAATGACTGTCATGGGTATGTTCCTCGACTAAACTAGTTTAAAACAGTATTATCGACCATCTTCCTTGATATTCACTTCACGAGTTACAACCTGTTCGTATACAAATTGAAATAAAACGAATTTTCTGCGAACTGAAAGCGAAATAAGACGTTCGTAATAACTTCGGTTGAAGGTCACAGGAAGAACGCGTTTTCTGTCTTCAGATCGATGTTTTATGAAAGATGGATGTGCAAAGTTTTATGAAGAGTGATGGGTATGTTCTTCCAAATGGTCTGACTAAAATATTCGAATATTTTGTATTACCAAAACTGAGAAGAACCATTGTTACTTGAATTTCTCGGAAAAATGCCACTTTTCTAATCGAAAACATTCCCCACTGTTTTCATTTGCTGATGATTCCATCCAGTCTGGAAGCAGATATTCCTCTGAATCATTATTGCAGCAGCATCCGCTGAACCATACGATAGATGTTCATTGACTACAGTACATAAGTAAATGTCAAAGCTTGACTTTGCGACTGATCGCTTTGTCGAGCCACGTTTATCTTTGACATGCGACTACAATGCTGTAGCTTGCTTTATGAAATTGGTCTTAGTCTTTCTCAAAGTGGACGATAACGCCCCCTTAGGGCGCTGGAGGCCTATAGGGAGGCAGTAAAGGGCACAGAGAAGATTGGGGGGCGTTGAAACAGTTTAGAGGGTCGATGGCTAATTTAATAATGTTTTTTTTGCTTTAAACACAAATTTTACCACTCATTTACGCTTAACGCGCGTTTCCTCGGGTATCGCCATCTAGGGGATTAGACAGTAACTATTTCCTGTCCGATAGTTGTTGAACTATACAATAGATGGCGGTAAGCTTCAATGCGAAGCGAGAAGTTTATAGTCTCCATTCTCGAAAGTACTAGGCCCACCCGCTGCCTCATATAAAAGCGCGCGCGCCATCCAGCCAGTAATGTCATTCGACGATATTGAGAACACAAGTCAATTTAGTTAGCTATTAGCTAGGTAAAGTGCTGTCATTAGCAAGTTTTTAATGCTGGATTCTTTACTTCGGCATTTTTAAAGACAAAATTATGTCGGAAGCAAAAGAGAAGAAACGGCAGTAGAGCGCGGAATATGTAAAATATGGATTTATTCCACAAATCCATCTTAGCCTATGTGCCTTCTTTGTCAAAAAATATTTTCGAGTGAAGCGATGAAACCCCCAAGGCTACAAGATCATTTGAATAAAATGTATTCAGATAAAAAAGACATAAGTGTGACTTATTTTGAATAACTGGAAAAGAAACACTCAGCTCAGCCAACTGGGTTAAAACTTTTTTCAACGGCTTCTAAGCAAGAAGACGAGGGACTTCGAGCTTTCTACAATATCTCCTTGCTAATTGCTCAAACAGGTAAACCTCACACTATTGGAAAGGAATTAAATTTTACCGGCAATAAAAGAAGTAAGTAAACTACTGGGCTCCATAAACCAGCGGCAGATATTATCCGAAAAATTCCTTTGAGCAATAGTTCCGTGCAAAAACGAATTGATGAGATAGCTGAAAACATTGAAGAGTCATTGTACAATCATCTGAAGACTTCTAAAATCTCAATTCGGTTGAACGAGTTAACCTAACCAACCAATGAAGCATTGTTGTTGTCATACGTGAAGTTTATTAAAAATGAGAAAATATATCAAAAACTACTATTTGCCAGAAATTTAGAGACGGATACAAAAGGAGAAACCATATATAATACACTGGAAAAGTTTTGTGATGAGAATGAAATTCCACAGAAGAATATTATATCAGCTGCTACGGATGGCACTCCGGCTATGACAGGACGTCATAGACTTCATAGTGTACTTAAAAAATAAAATTCCAGATGTGCTCGCTGTACATTGCGTCATCCATAGGCAACATTTGGTTGCGAAAAATTTGAGTGAGCGCCTCTCTCAATCACTGCAACATCAACATCAAAGCTGTCAATAAAATCCGAAACAGCTCTTTCAATGACATATTATTTAATCAGTTTTGTGTTGCTAATGATGAAGATTTCAACCGATTGCTATTTCACACAGAAGTGCGTTGGTTATCAAGAGGTAATTGTCTGACTCGATTTTACAATCTATTTGACTCTGTAATAGAGTTCCTGGAAAACAAAGACAAAGAATTGCACGACAACCTCGTCACTTCAAAGGATGATATTGCCTACTTGACAGACCTATATAAATTATTTAATGATGTCAGTCTCCGACTTGAATTTGATTAAAACCAAAAATGTCATTGCTGCTTTTGTAGCCAAATTGCTCTCATACAAGAATAATTTCGGCAGATGTGGGTTTCGCAATTTCCCTAAATTTTCAGCACTATTTTTCAACAACGACGACTTGCTTGTTTACTGCCAACATTTGAAGAACCTCCACAGTGATTTCGCAGAAATCCAGGACATTTTAAAATTGGAAATACCGATAACGAACGAGGAAATAAAAATAGAATTCAAAAATTGATACCAAGACTTTTGGCTACAAAAGTCAATCCCGCAATTATACCCTGGATTGTGGTCCATCGTTCAACAATTTTTGATAGCATTCCCATCATCGTATTTGTGTGAACGTGGATTTAGTGCTGTGGCAACGTTACTAACTAAAAAGAGAAATCGGTTGCAGATTATCGTACGCGGTGACTTACGGCTGTTTTTGAGTAAATTCGAGCCTGATATTAACAAACTTGTTAAAAATCATCAAATTCATTATTCACATTGAATTAGTTTTAAAATTCAAATTGAAATGTTTGTTTTGATAACATGAATAAAAGTTTTCCTAATATCACAAAATGATGTTTTACATTACCCTCATCAGAAAGTCTTATTTTCACATGACACACATAATTTAATTATTAAAATAATGACTGCGATTGTGATTCTTAAGATGTAGTGAAGTAAAAAAATTTTGGGGGGCGCTAGAAAATAATTAATTCTCGAAGTGGGCGGTAGACAAAATAAGTTTAAGACTTTCTGAGTCTTGTCTTCGCCCCCAGCAGAAGGGGGGATAGTATTTCACTCTGAGGCAATCCCTGGTGATTTGAAATTTGATGCCCTTAACTGATTTTTTTCATTTTGAAGTCAGGCGTGTTGAGTTTCGATATTTGGTTATGAAATTGCCTCAGAGCAAAGTACTATTTCCCCTTCTGCTGTGGGCAAGGGCTGGACGGACCAACTTGATAAAGCAGGCGTGATGCGCCTCTGTAATGTAGCCGCATGTCAGAGATAAACGTGGCTCCCCACAAAGCGATCAGTTGCAAAGCCAATCTTTGAGATCGACAGCCGAACAAGATTCGTCTTTTGTCTTTTACTGCAGCTTTTACTACAAGGCAGTACGATGCACTTGTGATTCGCCAGGTCTCATCAGTGGTGCTAGGCTGAACCACTAAACTGTCCCGAAAAAGGGCCTTGAAGTAGGTAAGGGTTAGGTCTCAAGTGAGTGGGTTTATTCGACCCTCCATCGTAACCTGCAAGGGTTTATTGTGGTTCACGCCTATTCACACTCGACCAAATAAACCCAAGCTTCTTAACGAAACCGATTCATTTGTATGGTGAGTGGTCTTTCAGGTCAGATGGTAGTTGTACGGTTCTGCCGAACTCTTCAAACCTGATTCGGTCCCCAGCGGGGCACGCACCAAGTATATGCTCTGCTGTTTCTGTCTTCCGACAGTCCGAGTCTCTGCATATGATGAATCAAATGACAGTGACCTAAAAGAAGGCCTGTTAGACATCGTAGTTCATCCCTACTGTAGTCCAACAACTATTTGGTATGAAGCTTCGAAGGGTGAATAAACGCCTTGGAGTGAGCCAATCCTGGAAGATTCTGCCAGAAGTCCATAATTCTTCTTGCCATCCAGATGTTCAATGTTTGTTTGGCAAAGCCTAAAGCGATGCCAATGACAGGTTCTAGTTCGATGAAGCTGCTTGCAGCACCCTCCTTTGCAAGAGAGTCAACTGCTTCATTGCCTTCCAGGCCAGTATGGCTAAGAATCCAGACCAGAGACAATCTGTTACGTCTTTCTATCGAGGAGATTCGTTTTTAGCAATTTGCTACCAATTTAGACGTTGCTGGGTAGGAGCCAAGAGCTTTCAACGCCTCTTGACTGTCAGAGAATATTTTTATTGACTTGTGTATGAGGTTAGATTTATCCAATCTCTCCGCACACAGTTCAATAGCGTAAATTTCCGCTTGAAATACAGTCGCATAAGTTCCTAGACAGGTAGATATCTCTGTCCTGGGTCTGCGACTAAAAACACCTGCACCAGAACCGGAAGGTGCTTTTTGATCCATCTCTGAACCAACAACTATCTGCCCCTAATATTTCCTTCTTCCGGAAGATCTAGTCCAATCTACTCGGGAACTATACTAGAACTCTTTCTATCGAGGAGAGTCGTTTTTATTAATTTGCTACCAATTTAGATGTTGCTCGGTAAAAGCTAAGAGCTTCCAACGCCGCTTAACTGTCCGAGAAAATGCTTATTGACTTGTGTATTAGGTTGGATTCTTCCAATCTCTCGGCACACGATTCAGTAGCGTAAATTTCCACTTTAAATACAGTTGCATAGGTTACTAGGCAGGTAGATATCCCTGTCCTGAGTCTGTGAGTGAAAACACCTGCACCGACACCGGAAGGTGTTTTTGATCCATCTGTGAACCAACAACTTTCTGCTCTCAATAATTCCTTCTCCTGAAGGATCCAGTCCTCTACTCCTTTATAAGGCAGTTCGTAGTTGACAGTTGGAGGCATAAAGTTAGAGGTCATTTCCAGAATACTGTGACTTGCAGTGTCAATTAACAGTCTGTTGCACTGTGCATTAATATGATTTGTGCAATTGGCAATGTACATAAGTCTGTATGCAGTCAATCTAGTCTCTGTCGGCCAGACAAGCCTGCCTTTGTGAGCCAGAGAGCTTCGCTTGGGCCGTTTTCTGTAAAGCCTTCGGCCACCAGGCAATTGCACCATAAGTGCGATCATTGGTCTGAAAGTAAAGGCGATGACATATCTCTAAACGAGGACCTCATCTAAAAGATCGACAGAAGCCATAATCCTTGAATATCAAAGATAAACTAGGCTCCCAAGGCGATTAGTTGCAATTCTTTCAGGGATTTCAAATCAATTTTTATCATATTAGACAATGGAAGTCCGAACTAAAAAAATGTACCATGAAACATTTTCAACACCCTTACTTCAGAAATGTTCCACTCTTTGTATAGTGATGGGAAAGTAGAAAACCAAAAACCTTCTTCATAAGAAGCTGATTTTTGTAGCCATAAATTCCAATTATTCCATAACGAGGAAAGAGATTTATTTGCCAGGGTCCAAGCGAATTTGCTCATATCAGCACACCGTTCGATTCGATCGACCCCATTCGGTACCTAATTGGACTACATTTTGAGATTCGATATCATAAAATCAATAACGAATCGGAATTCTCTCACGAACTCACGCACATTCCATTGTTATCAGATTATTTTATCCAACCGTGTTTT
This sequence comes from Leptinotarsa decemlineata, assembly GCF_000500325.1. Taxonomy (NCBI): domain Eukaryota; kingdom Metazoa; phylum Arthropoda; class Insecta; order Coleoptera; family Chrysomelidae; genus Leptinotarsa; species Leptinotarsa decemlineata. The sequence continues at coordinate 72,129 of NW_019291468.1, read as the reverse complement.
GGGAGGGTTCACTTTCATTATTGCCCTAATATCGAATAACATTAAAACACATTTTCAGTTTTACGTATACTCAATATTAAACTCTGTCTTGTGCTGGTATAGTTCAAGTAAACGATATAGTACAACCTACTCTATTACCTTCTTATCAAACTCGTGTGTACATACTTTTCAGCAATACTCTTAAGGGCATACACTTTTTCAAATGTTTTTGTTTGTAAAACTTCAAGTAGTTTGTTTTTGGTATAGTAATCTTCAAAATACAAATTGATATCCATTAAAAACTTCGTATTTCATCTTTCCTCGAATTTTTATTCGGTACTTTGATGAGCTGTCGCGAATAAGGAAGAGTTGTCAAGAACTATTACACTATTCACATTCAAATTTGGGATCAATGTTTTTTTCCACACAATTTCAAAGAATTCGGAACCCATTCTTCACTTCCTCCGCAATGCACAATGATTAGTCGCGATCGTTTGTTTGCAGGCATGTTAGGCGTATACATTCTCGAACCATCAGTCCACCCTTTCGTAACTATGTCGTGAGTGTCATACCAAGTTTAGTCCAAATGGAAAATTTGCCGTTGTTCTTGTCTATATTTAGTTATTTGTTCTAAGTATATGTTACGCAATTCCACTATTCTGCTTTCCATAACTGCTTGAAGTTTGTTTATTATTTTAAATCTAAATCATAGTTTCTTTATCCAATCCAACAGCTCACGTTATGACCGGAAGTATTCAATTTCTTTCTTATGATTTCAGTGGTAGGAATCTCATTGCTTTTGTAACAGTCGTATATTGTTTTTTTTTTCAATTATTTTATTAGATGAACACCTAAAGGTTTTGGTAATCTCGTATCACATCGCGTCTTGCGTTCATAAGGTTTGTTTTTGACTATTTTACGTACAATTGAGAAAGGGATTTCGGTTAAATCTGATGTTGCTTGTGATAGTTTGGTTCCCTCGAAACCAAAATTGAGATGTTGATTCTTATACACGTTGAAACATACTATCTGTGTTTCAATATTCAAATGCATCCGAATCTTATTCACTGGTGTCTCTTTTTGGCATTGTTTACCATCACTATTGGAATCACTACACTGGAAAAAGTCTGCGTTGTTATCACACTCGTCGTTACTATTAGTACACTTCTCCAAGGACGCCACATTTTAAACAGATAACAAAAACTTTAAGTAATTATAACTGCACCAATATCGAATTTTAACACTCAAATCGCGATCAGTTCCTGAACTGAGCATTGACTCTTATAACCTACCTCGCATTCTATTCGTCACCGTAACATGACTTACAATTTAATTTTATGACTCTTCAGCCAATCATAAAACTCGGTTAGTAAAAATTATCCAATAGGAACCGCCAATTTTTCAATCCACGTGGACTAGTTGGCAGCCGCTTCATTTCTCTGTATTGGTTTATTGGCGTTTGAGGCGCCGACAGCTTCAACTATGCACAATACGGTTACTATACGCACTCTCAATACTAAACTCTGTCTTTGTCAGAACCGTACGTTTTCCTTGGATTCATAGTACGGGTGCGGTTCCATTTATAAGTATGACTCTCGAAAGGCATATAAGCAATGACTCATGAAATGGAAGCATACAAGGAATATCTGATATACTTACTTGTTTTTTCTTGGTGATTCAGTCGAGAGTAATCCCTGAAAATTCCTAACAAATCCGAGAGCAGTTATTTTATCATATGACAATGCTTGAAAAACATATCAGTTTATTATTTTTCCTCGTAAGTCATCGTTTGAAAAAAGAAATCAACAGTGCAATCATACGATTCACTCCCTATTTGAAAACTGGAATATTCAGAGGATGCGTGTGACAGAACTAAGTTGCAAACGAGCGTTTTTACCATGCATCTTCCTTTTGCCCTATTTTTGTAAAACTTAAGTGATTGCTAATTGAATGTATGTTAATGAATATTATTAGTAGCGTTTACAAAACATCAGTATACAAAACTACTACAATCAAAGCATTTCATACAATTTAAACAATGTTTCATTCATTGCTGGCTTCGGTAAAATTTTGAAATTTGCTTTCATTCATAAAGAAACATTAGATTAGATTCTGCCAAATGATAGGTTCTTCCACTGGCCTATATAAAGGGTATTTCATTAATCGCTTCCTATCTTTGAATTTAAATAAAACAAAGTGTGCTTCTGTTTAAAATCTGTTTTTCCGTTAACCAGCTATCGCACCCCTACGAACGACAACCCTCAGAAGCCGAAACTCATCGACTTATAGTGCTCGTCGTTGGCAATGATGGCGTGGCTAACGTTGTTCTCAATGAAATATGACGTTGCCGACCCAAAAGCCACAGCAAACAGTGACTTTTTTGGGATCTCATGTGGATTGGTGTCGTCCCAAATTCGACAATTGTGTTTGTTCACGTACGCATTCATCCAGAAATGCATTCGAACTGAATGTGAAAAGTCCTGCATTCGAACTGAATGTGGAATGGTGATCCTCCGAACATTTATAGAACTTGATTAAAGGAGAGGGGGTTACTTCTTCAACAAGCTGGGTTTCCTAAAACACTACTCCAAAGTAATCTTGCCTCCATCGTGAGACGTAGTTGAAGGTCATTCAAAGTCAGACACAAAACACTCCCTCAAAGTCACCTTGGCTACGTTGTGTCGTGAAGGTTCAAAACTTCAAGAAAGCCACGTAACTGGCTCGAGTTCATTCGAAGTCAAAGTCGCCTTGTTGTAAATATGGAAAGTGAATGAAGGTCATTCAAAGTCGAACCCAAAACACTACCTCAAAGTCACCTTGCCTGCTTTGTGTGACGTAGGTCAAGGTCGTTCAAGGTCAAACTCAAAACACCTCATCAAAGTCAATTTAACTACTGTGTGTGACGTATGTAAAGAGCATTTCAAGGTTACAAGCAGTGGGCGTAGTCGAAAATATCGGGGGTGAATAAAGGTCAGGGTTAAACCCAAAAGACAAAAACTACCTCAAAGTCACCTTGCCTACATCGCCGTGTTACGTAGATCAAGGAAGTTCAGGGTCAAACTCAAAACACCTCCTCAAAATCACCTTGGCTACTTCGTGTGACGTATGTAGGGGTAATTTCAAGGTTAAAGGGGTGGGGAAAGGTTCTGAAATCGGCTTAAACCCACTACAATACGAAGTGCGCGCTACGTGGCCCAAACAGAACTCCCTTTGCACGTGTTGTTGAATGCTATATCCTCCATGGTGATTTGGCAAAACAGACCGAGTAAATGTCAACTAATTTGACAGATGTAGCTTCAAGAAAATGGCCGTTATGAGTTGTCAACGTTCGGAAGTCCCTGTCGGAAGACCGTATACAGGGTGGGTCATCGAAAACTTGACATGGAGGTTTTGGGTACTAATCTTGCCAATCCTAAAAAATGCTAAGACAGGTCGATTTTTATTGGGAAAGGGACAGTTTTCTTCCCCATTTACAGCGTCATCGCTTCAACCCCGGAGCAGAGGAGTGAACAACCCTTGGAATTTTAATCGGGAATAGGGGGCGAGTCGCAGTTGAAAGATCATATGCTAACATGAGAGCATATGCTAACATGAGAATACAGTGAGTAACTTCAACTCTAAATTTAATATGGTTCGTCCAAATTGAAAAAAAAATGTACACCGTTGTTTAGAGAATTCCAAGACCTTTCAAACGATTTGCAACTCGCCCCCTATTCCCTATTAAAATTCCAATGGTTGTTCACCCCTCTGCTCCGGGGTTGAAGTGACAACGCTGTAAATGGGAAAAAAAACTGTCCCCCTCCCAATAAAAATTGACCTGCTTTAGCGTTTTTTAGGATTGGCAAGATTAGCACCCAAAACCTCCATGTCAAGTTTTTGATGGCCCACCCTGTATATACGACTACCTATTGGGAAATGATTTCACAAGAACTCTGTTTAGTAATTTTATTCGATGTCACAGTAATCATATTTCATTACGAATTTCTGAGTATCCGAAGATGGTTTTACTTTTTTCCTTCATTATTTTGAATACGTCGCGTCGCTATATTTCTCCCATGACGGAAAATATTCACATCTTCATCCAAATGGTTTTCGAAACAGGAAGCAACTAACAATAGCAACAATCCGCCAACAAATCAACATCTAATTGTCTTCCCTGTTTACTATTTCAACATCGACTTATTCTTATGAGGCACCGTCTCTCAATTGAACATATTTGAAACTTTGCCAAACGACCGATTAGCAATGTAAATATTTCGGTTATTTGTTTTTATGAATGGTCTCGAACGCCTAAATAACCGTGAAATCCTCTTTATGTTTTCTTTGCACGAAAATAAATTTATATACCTATTATGAAACCACGGAAACGAGTTCCACATAGTCAGTAACAACTGAATCGAATAATTCACGCACTGGCTACAAATATATATTTTTAATAAACTATAAGATCATCAGTGTGGCGCCATAGTTTATCTTAAAGCTAGAACTTTTTTATTTAACTAATCGCTTCAGCCCAGTGCTGCAATATTGTTATTTTTCATTTACAAGTTTTTTATTTGAAGGTGGATGACAATGTTTCGTGCTGTATTTCATCACTTCGAACTTCCATTGTCTAATGGCTGATGTCTAATTTCATTTGAAATCCGCTTTGGAAATAATAACTGCAGTGAAATCCACCAGTTACCTTATTGATCAGATCAAGGCAGGAAAATTTAGATGGAAAATCAGAGAACAGCTAGATCGAGAACCAGTTCCCACATCTAATATCAGTAATGAAGAACGAAGAGCCCTGTACGGGCTACGTAGAGAAAACACCATCAAGATCTTATCTGCAGATAAGGGAAACGCTAGTGTTGTTATGGATACTCATTTCTACGAACAGAAGATCGAAGAGGTGTTTTAAAAAGAAGAAAACACGAAGATAGTAAGAGACCCCTACTACATCAGTTGAAAGGAAATTGTACCAGACTTTGAAAAAACAACAAGTCATTTTTCCGAAAAAGAGAGATGATCGCTAACACCGCACCATAGTAAGCCTCCTCACTNTTTATTTATGAGAAACCAGCAAATCCGGAATAGCAGAGCATGTTTGGACTCATCAACACAACATCAAGTGGGCTCAAGCTGAAATCATTCACAAAGAGGAACACCAGATTAGGAGAAAAATCAAGGAAGCCGCATATATGTTATCTAACAACGCATTTAGCCAAGCTAGCGTAGTGATACGTAACTTATGGAAACCTCTAATCAAGCGGAACACGATCAACTCCCGCCACACGGTCAGCTCCCGCTAAAAATCAATGAAGCTAAGAGAGGAAAGAGGGGATAGGTGAAGCAGTCGAATGACCTATAAATATTCAGATCTCGACAGAATAATACCCCAGTTATCATCCGAAGACGATCGTGGATGCTAACAATCGAAACGTCGTGAAGTAGAAGTGCAAACAGTTTTGGTTCTTTGATAAACGCTCAGCTAATACCGCTCGCACCGGCAAGTCAAAATAATTGAATTTAATTGCTTTCTAGAAAGATTCCTACATTCTTAGTAAAGATGGAGTAGAGAAAGAGAAGTGAAAAGTTTTTTCCAAAGACTTATCCCACCTAAAAAACATACTTGAACTAAATTTCGAAAAATGCAAGTTGATTACTCTTTCAACTACGAATAATATTTCCGAATCCATTTTGAAATTGGCTCCTGGCATAAGAATTTTGGAAAAGTCTAAATTGAGTCTTCTGGGTGCTCCTCTCTCTAAAGATTCACTTTCAGAACATCTTCGAGAAAAACGGGAATCACTCAAATTGCTGACCACTAGATTGAATGAACTTCCAAAACACGTACTCATGTACGCCCTCAGATGTTCCCCCACTTGGTCAAGTCAGTTAGAGCTTAACGAATTTGATAATTTACTCCGCAACACGACGGAATATGATTCATACATGATTCATGGCACCAAGCAATGCTTCCTGTAAACCTTGGCGGACTAGGGCTACGTTCGGCTTCTTCCGTAGCTTTACCAGCTTTTCTATCATCAGTCAATAGTGTTTCTGATCTTATCGATTCCATTCTTCCTTTCATATTTATCAATATCAAAGACGTTTTTTATGCTGAAGGTGAATCACTTTGGCATGCCGCAACTAATATTGCTTCTCCTACAGATAAAAAGAAAATACAAAGTGCATGGGACCGACCTCTTCTGAACATTATAACGATAAGGCTCGTCTGAAAGCAGCAATGATCAAGGAATCGGGTGCTTGGCTGAATGCTTTACCTGTTGCATCCCTTGGAACGCTATTAGAAGATGAATCTTTCAGAATAGCAGTAGGACTTAGGATGGGTTCATCTATTTGTGTTTCTCATACTTGTGTTTGCGGTAGTATAGTTGATGAGAAAGGTACACATGGTTTTAGTTGCAGGAGAAGTGCAGGGCGTACATCTCGACATCACCAAGTGAACGATATATTGAAACGAGCTATGTTGTCAGCGGATGTTCCTGTAATTCTGGAACCCTTAGGTACCAGTCGAGATGATGGTAAACGACCAGATGGTATGTCTCTCATACCATGGAAATACGGTGAACCTGTGGGGTGGGACTTCACTTGCGTTGACACGGTCGCGGCTTCCCATCTAGCCGGAAGTTCGAAGTCTGCTGGAACTGCAGCATTGTCTGGCGAAAACTTGAAAAGAAAAAAATACCAAAATCTTGGTAACAACTATCTGTTCCATCCAGTAGCGGTTGAAACTTTTGGTGTTTATGGCACGGAGTCTCTGTTATTCGTTCATGAACTCGGAAGGAGAATAGACCAAGCAACGGAAGCTCACCGTTCTACTTCTTTTTTGATATGTGAATATTCATCAGTCTCCTATCAAGGTTAATTCACAGGTGATTGATCTACCTTCTTCTTTTTCAGTGCGGTCAGTGGACCCAAGTCATTCTTGCCCCCCGAATGTGAGTTGCAGTCCTCGTAGTTCTGGTTCCCTTCAGTGTAAGAGCTTCATGAAGCAAGAGCCGAATCGATCCCTCTACAAAACCCTTCTTAGATTGCAGCTTGAGAAATGGTTCTTATGGAGATTCTGTGAAACGTGTTCTTCCTTACGAATCGGTAGAGAGTTGTCCTGAAAATCTAGAGAAGAAAATTGGATTGGATAATTTAGGAAACACTTGCTACATGAATAGCATTTTACAAGTGTTATTCATGACGAAGAATTTCAGGAACGAGGTTATAATGATGAACGAGAACAGGAATGTTCCCTACTTATTCATCACACTCAAACACTTATTCATGCAGCTGCAGTTTCGTAAGAATGTATCATATTTCCCTCCAACCGATTTTCTGGAGTCTTTGAAGTCCATTAGATACTCGTTAGGATAACAAGAGGATTGTTTCGAATTCTTGGGGTTCTTGTAGAATACTCTTCGTGAGCAAAACAATAGCAAAATCAATACTCCTGACTGCTATGGATTGAATGATTCCGTTCAGTCTGTCTCGTCTTGTGTTTGTAAATCTTTTGCTGGAAAAATCCTCACTTGTTTACTTTGTAGTATATGTTCAAGAGGTAGCGAAAACTTATGTGAATTTCTGGAACTTCATTCTACTGGAGCCTCTGGAGACACCCTACATTTTGTTTTATAAGAGAGAGAGGACATTGGTAGATCAAGATGTTCAGATGATGTGGTGCTGCAGGTTTTTCCGGGTTTTCCTGCAGCTGAAAAAGCAAATGCGCCACTGGAATAAATGAAGTCGCCCCGGAGCGCCAATTAAATTTTATTATTGTTTTTATTTTTATCGTTATTTTAATAAAATTTTCTACAACTTAAAAAAAATCATACTCCTTTCAGTTCAAAGATAATTTTTCATTTTCATCAATCAAAAACTTGTACTCATCATCACGATTTTAAAATCAATAAATGAGACAATACATTAACCTACTGACATTGGCAGCATTAAACAGGTTAATAAATAAACTCCCTGGTGAATTCCTCGATGTTAATTTATTCGGCATGATGTAACTAACAAAATCGAGTTTCGCATTATTGATTGGCGGTTTACATTCAGTTTATTTCTCAAGGACAGAGAGTTGAGAGGACAAAGCACCCATTCGCAGCTTCTTCCTCATCAAGTCAAGAGATTCCACGTTCAAATATTTATTTGAAGCGTTGGTCAACGCGATATAATTTTTAATGCCCATTTCTAGCCAATGAAAAAGCCAAAAGAGTAGTTCTTTTACAAAAAAAAACATCTCAATTACCGAAAAAAAGAGTCCTTGCACTAATCAACTATTCAGTATAGGAATGATAATGAAAAAAACAGTATCAGACCTGATTTGATAAACTATTGTTCCAATAACGTTGAACATGCGAGTTTGTGTTGAAGAAATGAGGAATAGTACTGACTCATGGTTGACATGGTTAACAAATACAAAATCTAAAATGCAGCAATCGACGAATTGTTTCGCTATTTTATTAAGAAATCAAACACGAGAAGCATGACAAAATGTGAAGTGTTCAATAAAGATGATTGAAAACACCTTAACTCACCTGGTGAATATGACTGCAATTTATTACTCACTACCAAACAATTATGAAAACACACTGAATAACTGTAAACACTCAATCATATTTTGCATATGACTGAGAAGTAATTTATCTTGTCAAAAACAACTCCAGAATCTGGACTATACTCCAGTATGAAATCCAAAATAATTTGCGTTTATCAAAACCTTTTTTTATTCTTGAAATATTATATGATGAAGATTCATGTTCGAAAAACATAACTTTCGAATTTTAGCTCCATGAACAACATTCTTACAAAGCATATTTTACAAATGTTTTATTGATATTTGTTTTTTTTAATGAAAAAAGTATTTTGGAGAGAGAATAATTCAACAAATGCACTTATTTGACTTACTACTTCTCGATTTGTCTATGAAAAATGGAACATTTCATAAAAGCAAAAGGAGTAAATAACAAATATTATTGTTTTCCGTGGAATTTTGCAGGAATCACTGAAACAGATAACATCCATGGGTGAACAATACAATCAACAATTCACAGAAGTTTTTGTCAAAAATTCCATTGCAACAAAATGGGCCTCAACTACACAGTAGCTTTTTCAGACGTGTCTATACTAACTAAAATCTACATATCCAATGTTTTATATATATTTTCCAATTTAAAGCACCTGAATATTATGTACCTCAGTTTTACCTACCCAATTAGTGTTGAAAATGTGTATCTGAGTTTGAGAATGAATCAAAATCCCATTAACACAGTTGATTTTCACTATGAAAGGTTTCAAAAAATCGCGAGACGTGTGTTTTGCTATTCAATAGCTTTCTCAATCGTTAATAATACCAATAGGTGGTTCCACTTATGTCTCGCTTGCGTTTACGCAGTTATTTTTATCAAGTACTGTTCTTGGTTATTCACATTTTGTCTTCAATCGAGGACCGCCTTCCCGGTACTGACGATGCCCAATAGGCTGAGACAGCAATCAATATGGAAATGATCAGAATGATACTTATCTATTTATCTTTTGATTTTCATGGAATTATATTCCAGCAGCTTGATTGCATTAATTAAACTTTTTGGTAATAATCGAACATAACACTCTAGAAAGTGGCGAACCATAGATACGTGTTTCGGGCTTTTGGCCCATCATCAGAGTGGTGCAGCCAAGTGGACAACACTTGGTTGCCAAAAGAAATAAATACAAGCCGCACATTTGTGGTTTCAGTTAATAGATCTTGTCTTTACAAGAAAACTATCAAAATCACTCCGGAGGCAGCTATAGCTACATGCTGTTGGCTCCGTGAATTTGTATTTCTTTTTTTTTGTAATCAAGTGTTGCCCACCCTTACACTTGGCTGCACCATACTGATGATGGGCCAAAGCCCGAAACACGTGTCTATGGTTCGTCACTTTCTTGAGTGCATATTCGATCTTTGGGATTAATAATTATTCTTGAAATTATGAATTGGAATTAGAAATTACACTAGATTTCTAGAAGACTGAACATGTTCGTGACAATAGTTTTCTCAAGCGGTTGCGGTTTTGTAACCTGCACAGTAAAAATATCACAATAAAGTGTACCTTGGATTCGTATTATCAATATTTTCATCATTACTCTACTACTGTATAGTCTCCTAAAAATTTTATCTTTGATTTGGAGAAAAATCTGTCTGTCTGTCTGATAAAATCGCCCCAGATAAAATATCAAATGTGCACGCGTAAGCCATAATCCAAATGGACTGACCAGCGATGGTGATGATATCATCAAACTAGAACAAACGGACTTATTTTTACAGGATAGTCATCAGACTCCTTTCTTAGTTTCATAGTAATCATAATTCAGGAAGTATGTAGTCGTGAAAAACTTATTGAATCATTTTTTGTTTGCTTATAACGTAGCAATACCCTGTGAGCTAAATTCTACTTGAACATTTTGTCAACTAACCAAAAAATTAGTTGATAACGGTACTCCTAACTTGTTCTTTGTTGTTATTATACATTACTCCGTAACCCCGTCTGAAAACAAAATCAATTTTGCGGTTTAGGCAGACTTCCGGAACTATAACTAACAGCTTGCCTTGGAAATAGCCGCCTACTCTTAGGCGTAAATGTCACTTATCTAGACAAATACATATTTTCATTGCCAATTATCCTCACTTTCATGGCACATATTTCATCCGATTATGTAACGAAAATATTAGTTGATTATTATTGAGCACTCGCACAAATAATTTCTTTGTTTATCTGGGACAAAATTGAATACATCATAATTATATTGGCCATAAACGTAAATAACAATTGTACTCGAAATACCGTTTGCTGGTGGTTATATGGTTGACGACAGTGAAACTAGCACAAATTACGGGATTGTCAACTATGCTTCTCTTTAATCTCTCGTAGTGATGCCAACCGTCACAAAATGATTATTACAGACCCGGAACATTTTCACCGTTTATATTATTAAATATTGTTACATATAGTGTTACATAGGACGTTTTTTCCTTAAAATGGGTCTAAGAATTACTTCCTTAAATATTAGCATGTGTTTAAGGAACACCCTGTATAGAAATTATCAAAAGTTCGGCCAATTTATAAAAAAGGGGACAAGTTTGATGTCGGTAATTATAGACCCATATCAATAACATGCAACGTCACCAAAGTGTTTGAAATCCTCATCTATAGCAGGTTATATCCTCATTTGAGCAATCAAATTACACCACTTCAACATGGTTTTATGAAAGGTCGCTCGACAATCACCAACCTTTTCAATGTTACCCAATATATCTCTGAAACCATTGATAGGATTTTCCAAACTGATGTCATATATACGGACCTCTCTAAGGCGTTTGACAGACTTGTTCACGGATTACTGCTATCGATATTGTACAGGTACGGCTTTCTCTGACTCTGATCCAACTTTTTATATAATACTTCACTGACAGGCGTCAGTATGTTATATTCAATGGCTTCAAGTCGGTGGAATATGCAGCTACCTCGGGTGTTCCACAAGGAATCAACCTAGGTCCACTTATCTTTAACGCCTTCATAAACGACATAGTTGAGTTCATTGACATCAACTGTTTGATTTACGCGGATGACCTGAAATTACATTGTGAGATCATGGACCCGAGGACTCTTTTCAACTCTCTCGTGTTAGGCAATGGTGTTTTCGCAATAATCTTTCTTTAAACGCGAGTAAATGTAATGTATTGACGTACACATTAAAAAATCATCCATTGTCATATTAATATTTAATAAATGATATTCCACTTCAACGGCCTCTAACATTCACCGATCTAGGTGTTACCTTCCATACAAAACTTTCATACCACACATTGAAGCTATTATGTCGGCTGCAAACAGAATGTATGCAATTTTGCGTAGTGATCATGGTTTGATCAAACATCTATCTTTGTTGGATGGATAAAGACAGACAGAACGATTACAAGAACATAAGTTTCAGCTTTCAACGTCCACTTTTCATGGATTAGACAGTCGTAATCTGAAATATAGGCGAATTTATAAGCATAAATCTGAACTTCCTTCTATCTCAATTTTTTGTTCACCACTATACGGTATCGTTATCTAATTTTAGGTAATCGGCATTTGAGTTCAAGAACATCAGTTTCTGAACGCTCCAATCACCAACTAGTGCGGATTATAAGAGTATTCACTCAATCCAACCCATTTCAAACCTACAGACTATTTGTCTGTCGACTAAAAAAACGAATTTGTAATTTTTCGCCCCACCTCACACAAAAAAACCCTGACGGAGTCTTCAGACGGTTACATTGCGACGGAGTCCATGCATCAATCGATACCTATTTCATTGTCCAGTCATTTTAGGTCGATTTAGGCCTGTATTTCGGAAAGTTGACATACCCAGCTGTTAATTTGTATAAACTTTGTATTTTGGCATCATGTAAGTATTCTCAAAATTCACATATGATTCGACGGCCGCAACTTCAAAAATTGGGGGTCAAAAGTCAAAAAAGCTACTTTTTGCACGTTTTTTTGCCAATATCTCGTTTCCAATGGGTTTTATGCTAATTGTATTTATTATCAATATTGTAGAGAAATAAATTCTCTACAACTTTTGTTTCGAACATTTTTTCATACGTTGAATCGTTTTTGAGATAGAGGGCAGCGCGAGCGCAGATTAAATATTATTTGAAATCAACTGGTTGTCCCGATCGAAATCNGGGACAACCAGTTGATTTCAAATAATATTTAATCTGCGCTCGTGCTGCCCTCTATCTCAAAAATGATTCAACGTATCAAAAAATGTTTGAAATAAAAGTTGTAGAGAATTTAATTCTCTAAAATATTGATAATGAATACAATTAGCATAAAACCCATTGGAAACGAGATATTGGCATAAAACGTGCAGAAATTCGGTTTTTTGACTTTTGACCCCCAATTTTTGAAGTTGCAGCCGTCGAATCATATGTGAATGTTAAGAATACTTTTATGATGCCAAAATATAAAGTTTATACAAATTTACAGCTGGGTATGTCCACTTTCCTAGGCAAACCACCTAAAATGACTAGACTATTCAAACCAACTTCTTTCATTGAACCCGGGAAAGTGCTTCGCCAAAATTCAATTGCAATCTGCTTCACTTTTGGCAACATCCGTTTACGTGAAGTGAGTCTAACATTAAAATTCGTATTCGATATTCATCTATAAATTAATTATAGATTATACTGTCATAACTTGTTGAAAAGTCGTTGAACTAAAGACAGCCGTGAAATAAGGAAGCCTTTTTAGTGAGCCAGCCGTGTGTTGTAGGTTTTCAGACGGCCACGCAAAGACATCAGACAGGTGGATAATACCAGAGTCTAGGACGGGAGGGGCTTCGAAAATACATCAATGTCTATTTTCATCGTCACCTTTATATCTTTTAAGTGCCGTTCTACAAATCATAATAAATTATCCTTGGATGGTTTTATCGATAATGCGATGAAATAAGCATTGAAAATGAAGAACTTCAAGAAAGTATTTCTGTCAGCTGTGAGTTCTGTCAAAGATACGCAGATGAATCCTTGAAGATATTGAAAAGGTAAAGGAATGTAGGCTTTCACGGATGGCGTCAATGTTTTGATTGGCCTTGGTCTTCTTTGGTTACAATCTTCAAACGTTTCAACTGCAACTGCGGCAGTCGACAGTCGATAACGCCACTGAAGATGACTGCCGCAGTTGCAGCTGAAACGTTTGAAGATTGTAATCCAAGAAGACCACAGCAAAACCCGGAAGCCAATCAAAATATTGAAAAGATGTTTTTGGTTTAAGCAAAAAATCGAAAATCTTCTTTGAGTCCATATAATAATACTGGTCTAGCTTCCAAGCTGAGGAATGCCTAGTTTAGAAGCTAATTTCGGAATAACAAAAATAAGTTTTTTTTCACAAAACAAATAAGTTATCAATGTTTATGTAACATTTAAACAAATTATATATAAATGAACCCAGCCACCTTACAAAGCTAAAGGACTGTATAGTTCAAGTAAAAGATATAGTGCCCCCTATCTTCCAGCAGTTCCTCTTTAATGAAATACACACATCGGAAAAGTCTAGGGATATTTTTATAACATACTAAATATCATAAAAATAAATGCATGAGGTCGTTTAATTTCGATTAAATTGGTACACTCGACCACCCTGTAGATTTCTATGGGTTGAACAAAGCCTGCAAAAACGGTAACTAATCTTTTATCAAGTTTTT
>NW_019291468.1:25128-57702 GCF_000500325.1 Leptinotarsa decemlineata | reverse complement strand
AAAGATTCATGGATATATTCTGAGAGCCCACATCAAGTGTCAATAGCAAAATGTGGACAGATTTTCAATATGTCTGCGAATAAAGAAGATATAGGCAAAAAAATAATTTGGGATTTTTTGGTTTTTCCTGTATATCTCCAGAACCAAAAGAGCTATATTCGATTTTTTGACATCATTGAATAGGTCACTAAAATACACAACTTTGCCACGATTTAACCGACACTCTATCTCTTATCGTTTACGAGATCCCCATGTACAAAAACGAATTTGAATAGCCCTGTATATTAATAAGTTAATCCCAAATGATTTTTCAAAATTTCAAATGAAATTTGCTACCAATCGAATTGCTCGAGTCTCCTTATATATGTGCACCTACATTGTAACTAGATCACCTGAAACTGACAATGACTGATTTCTATATTATGGATTCCAGTGACCTTGCAGAAAAAGATTTCCATTGCATAAGGCAAATTGTAAACTCGAATGGCACTACTTAACATACCACTCCCTCTTTGTTGAGATTTACAATTCTCATTCGATTCTATGAAGTAATTAAATGAATTTTATGTGTTGCGTTGAAGGAAATTCTTATACGACAAGTGGTGGAAAATGTTCTTTGTGCATCATGATTCCAAATTCACGAAAAAAAGTTTTTCATCATATCCTTAAGATGCCTTGAATGAGGAAACGAATTTTAATAAAAACCAGGTACTCTTGAAAATATTAGCATATCAATTTGATACGCAGCGAAATAATGGGTGATTTTTTAAGAGGTATTGGATTTGATTTCCAAAACAACACAAAAAATTTGAAAAAATTGATGAAATCTTTTTTGGAATCGATAGAACGATCAATATAATTAAATATTTGAAGATGATTTCATGCAAATGTTGTCCGCGGCTCTGCTTTAGATGGCCCATGCGCAGGCCCCAATTTTGGCACACTCTCTCCCACATATCGACCTGTATTTCAGGTATAAATGCTTCAATATTGGCTCATGTAGACATGAGCCTTAACATGACCCCACAAGAAATAATTCAAAGGCGTTAAATCACACGATCTAGGCGGCCAATTGACGGGCCCCAACGTAAGATAAACTGTTCACCGAAGGCGGCTCTTTACTGGGTCATTGTTTCGCGTGCCTTATGGCATGTGGCATCGTCTTGTTGAAACCACATGTCAGGCATGTCCAATTCTTCCATTTTGGGCAACAAAAAGTCGTCAATCATCACACGGTAGCGCTCGCCATTCACAGAAACGTTCTGGCCATTGTCGTTTTTGAAGAAGTACGGCCCGATGATGCCACCGACCCATAATCCACACCAAACAGTGACTTTTCCGGGATGCATCGGTAGCTCTTGCAATGCTTGTGGCTGGTCTTCACTCCAAATGCGGCAATTTTGCTTGTTAACGTATCCATTCAACCAGAAATGAGCCTCGTCGCTGAACACAATTTTTCGATAAAAATGTGGATCTTTCTCCAACTTTTCCAGCGCCCATTCACCATATGTTAGACGTTGTAGGAGGTCGTATGGATTCAATTCTTGCACCAGCTGTATCCTCTAAGGTTTAACACCCAAGGTAGTCGCATTGCCGACACTTTAGCCATGAAGCGGCTGGACTAAGAATTTTAGGACCCAGTGGCACCCACGGCCTGATGACTTCGACAATTGCGGAACTAGCCAAACGTCACACCCATGCTCAATCCCTAAAGAGATGGAATGGAATCAAAGGATGCAGTCTTGCCAGGATCACCCTGGACGACCCTGGAAAGCTGGCACCGAAGAAATATCTGGCGATGACCAGGAAAAACCTACGCTCAACAGTAGGATTTCTGACTGGCCGCTGTCAACTAAAGAAACACCTCCATATTATGGGGCTAGTGGATACACCTCTATGTAGAGGATACACCTCTGTCAGGCATGTCTTATGCGGGTGTCCGGAGTTATCGTCAATAAGAGAGTGTGTGTTCGGCGAGTCTTGGCCTACACCTGCCGATATAAAGGATATGTCCTCTCAGTGACCTGTCCACCTTCCTGGAAAGGACAGGATGGACGATGACCTAGGAGGACAACTCCTCGGGAGGATGTACAATGGGTCACATGTGTGCTGTGAGCCTCACCCTCCCTACTCTGCAGAACAGAACTAGTGCTATGAGATGTTATAGATATAAATAATATTCAGAACTGTTCCAGAAATATATCTCACGTTTCTGAAGTTTATAAATATTGAAAATAACTTCAAATTCCTTGAGATTATCCGATAACTATTTTTGAAAGTGAATGGATTTAAGTATATTTATCGACAAGTCGTTCGTCGAGCCATAAAAATTACAACGTTTCCTGGTAATTTTAGAAGTGCTACTGATTTTATGATTTTTTAGAAGAGAAGAGTACCAGTTAAGAATACAAACAGTAAAATGCACTCCAGTTGAATCTTTAGGAAAAAAACAAGAGAATAAAATAATGTTTACAATTGCCTATAGACGTAGACATTCGACAAATATCTATTGAAGCATTATTAAGGATAATTCACTATGTATAATGAATGATATTTTGCAAGAACTTTTTCATTTTGAAACGAATAGGATACTTAAAAGTTGAAAGTGCTTTGGGTGTTCGGCGATTTTCTACAAGCAATACGAGGAAATCGTCCGCCATTGAGGAAAAGCAAGTCATAACTTTTACATCACGATAATGCACCTGCTCACTTGTCATTGCTTGTTCGTAATTTTTTGGCCAAAAACAACGTCGTAATCATGCATCAGCCACCTTACTCACCAGATTTGCCCTCCTGCGAAATAGACATTAATGAATAAATACATATTTTTTTGAGACAAATGAAAATTCGCCTTTTTAAACGGACCTCATATAGCCATTGATGTTTTGCCACCCGTGCGAAACCGAATCGGGTTGCTGGTTAATAAATAATCCACTTATTTTATGGTTCAAAAGTGAACAAATGCGATGCAATGGACTTGTTTTGACTATATCCTCAAAATTTATGTATTTCAAATTTGGGTTATTTCGAAAATAAGAATAGTCGCGTCCATGTGAAATTATCATTTATTTTTTGATCATTCTGAAATGTTTGACATAATTTAATATTTATGAGTACCTAAGAAATTGTTATAGAACACAATACGTACCCACTGAATGTCTGGGAATGTAAAAATCGAATGTTAGTATTCATTGGGGAGCCCAAGCGGGGATATTAGGATTTACTGAAGCGCGGCAGATTAATATACAGGGGGATACCTTGTACCCGGTTAGGTACCTCCACCAAATATGAGCCCCATATATAAGGCCGCCCGTGAAGGATAAAGGATCAGATTAGTAAAAAAAAATTGATCATTAGAAATTCTCGAGCGCGTCAGATTAAGGTAGGGTGAGTTGATTACATGCTGAAAACTTCCAGTAATCTGACAATTTGAGAGTGACGTAAAGAAAGGGGAGGGCAGCAAAGTTGTAAAAAAATAACATTCTCGAGCGTAGCTAATTTTTTTTTTATTTTGAAGGAAATAATTTAAGGATAACGAAAAATATATAATCTGACGATTTTCGCAAGCCGAAATAACAAAAATTCGTCGATAAAGTTTAATGAGTGGAGCTGTGTGATACCTATATTTCCCTCTACGCGTTTCTATTCCTTTTTCACTTTTTCTCTATCTATTAATGTCTCACTCCGTCCCTACTCTGGTTCTGTTGCCATGAAGCCATCACAGCTGAGCACAACGACACGTTCGTGCTGAAGATGATGATCAATTAATCAATTGATTACAAAAAATTGAATTTTTTTGAGAATATTTTTTAATTATTTTCTTGTAAATACAAGTATTGTATTTTAAAACCATACATTTATTTATTTACATGCTATTTCCTGAGCTTTTCAATTAATTAAAGTCAATGATTAAAAAAATATTATTTATTGTCAGATTAGGAGAATTCCTCTAGATGATCGTCAGATTATGAAACAGCACGTCTAGAACATGAAGATGAACCATATATATCTTAATCTAAAGCGCTTGAGTATTTCCAAATGGCGAATTTGTTTTGCACATTATAATGATGGCAGCGAGTTTGCGTCAGATCGAAATCGTCAGATTATTGAATGAGAGCTTTTTTTTGTTGCACTTAATACCCCCTTAGAAAATCTGACGCGCTCGATTAAATTTTCTTTCTTTTCGCTTGAAACCCTTACGTACAACCACCCGCATCATGCAAACGATCAGATTAACATACGAACATTATTGATGCTATCAATATCTGATGCGCTCGAGTATGTCCATGTAACAGTATTTTTTATAATTCAGTACATGCATTTGTCTTCTGGTCATTTCCATTGATGTAGAGAGTGATTTAAATTAAAAGGGGTATATTTTTAGAAGAGATTAATTTTTTAGGAAAGCAAGATTTTGACTTTCTACCTCTCCATCTTCATACAAAAAATGTGGGAACCTTCTAAAGGAAGGAAGAAAACAATTAATTTTGAAATGAACTATTCACAAAATTACTCTTTGTCACTTGGTACATAGGTACAGACTGGATATGTTCCCATAGTTTATATCTTGGTTTCAAGTAGTTGGTAATTAGGGATATCAAACAATTATTTTGTCGTCTGAGAAAATTGACCAATTCCATATTTCATTTCCTCTTGTCCAAGATACCTCAAAATTGGTATGTGGGATGATGAAAACCCGTTCATTGACCTGATACATACATACATATAGATTATTCCACTTTCCCTGACCCAGCTGGGCCAGGGAAAAAAAATTAGTGAAATAAATTGCAACAATATCATCTTAATAAAACGCATGATGAAGGAATGTCTCAAACATTAGAAACATTAGAAAATCTTCTGAATATAATTAACATTCGGGTATAATTCATTATGCTGATGATTGAATTCGAATTCATGATGTGTTTCTCAGACGTGCCGTAATAAATTAAATTACTGTATACGCTATTATCTGGGGAACCTTCACAGAGTTTTGGAATTTGAAATTATATCTTTCCAGTTAATAGATGTGTTGAATGGAGAAGTTTGAAGCGATATAATTCACAAAAAAACGTAATTCCACTTAGTTTTTTGAAGAATTTTATAGGAAACGGGTGTAAAGTTATCGACATCTACAGAGTACACTGAGAAAAAAATATTGAACGACTATTTTTTTAACCACTNCGCCCGTGGGGGATAAAGGATCAGATTAGTAAAAAAAAATGATCAGAAATTCTTGAGCACGTCAGATTAAGGTAGGGTGAGTGGATTACATGCTAAAAAGTGTATATTTCAGTAATCTGACAATTTGAGAGTGACGTAACTAATGTCATTTCGACATTCTCGAGCGTAGCTAGTTTTTTTTTGAAGAAAATAATTCAAGGATAACGAAAAATATATAATCTGATGATTTCCGCAAGCCGAAATAACAAAAATTTGGTGATAAAGTTCAGTGCGTGCAGCTGTCTGATACCTATATTTCCCTCTCCAAGTTGTAACTCCTCTTTCACTTTTTCTCTATCTATTACACTCTCACTCCGTCCCCACTCTGAATTCTGTTGCCATGACGCCATCACAGCTGATCACAGAGACTCTTTATTATTTTCTTGTAAATACAAGTATTCTATTTTAAAACCATACATTTATTTATTTACATGCTATTTCCTGAGCTTTTCAATTAATTAAAGTCAATGATTAAAAAAAATTGAAAAAAAAATATTATTTATTGTCAGATTAGGAGAATTCCTCTAGATGATCGTCAGATTATGAGACAGCACGTCTAGAACATGAAGATGAACCATATATATCTTAATCTGACGCGCTTGAGTATTTCAAAATGGCGAATTTGTTTTGCACATTATAATGATGGCAGCGAGTTTGCGTCAGATCGAAATCGTCAGATTATTGAATGAGAGCTTTTTTTTGTTGCACTTAATACCCCCTTAGAAAATCTGACGCGCTCGATTAAATTTTCTTTCTTTTCGCTTGAAACCCTTACGTACAACCACCCGCATCATGCAAACGATCAGATTAACATACGAACATTATTGATGCTATCAATATCTGATGCGCTCGAGTATGTCCATGTAACAGTATTTTTTATAATTCAGTACATGCATTTGTCTTCTGGTCATTTCCATTGATGTAGAGAGTGATTTAAATTAAAAGGGGTATATTTTTAGAAGAGATTAATTTTTTAGGAAAGCAAGATTTTGACTTTCTACCTCTCCATCTTCATACAAAAAATGTGGGAACCTTCTAAAGGAAGGAAGAAAACAATTAATTTTGAAATGAACTATTCACAAAATTACTCTTTGTCACTTGGTACATAGGTACAGACTGGATATGTTCCCATAGTTTATATCTTGGTTTCATTCGATTATTTATGTTACAATTTTTATAATTATTTCCACCTCATTTTCACCCCTTCGGACGGCCTGAAAGCTAGGACTGGTTGTTTTTTTTTTTCATTGACAGTCAACAAACGTATCAATTGAAAAATGTTAGGTATAAAAAGTCGTTAAATGAAAAAATAATGGTTTACTATTTTTTTCTCAGTGTACTCTGTGGATGTGGATAACTTCACACCCGTGTATAAGAACACTTATGTTGATTAAAAATCATGTTCTTGTCTACTTAAGGTTTGAAGGCTTGTGTAATGGTTTGTCTTTTAACAAATTTATTCTCTTTTTCTTCGTATTGCTTCTTGCAAGCGGCGCATAACTTCAAGATGATACTCCTTATTGACCATACGACCATGTGGCAAAAAACTCCTAATAGACTACGCCATGGTAACCGAAGAAAACAGTGAGCAAAACCATGACATTTGATCAAACTTGGAGCGCTTTTTTTGGTCTTGGCTCTTCGAGTGGGACAACTGGACTTTGGTCTCGATGTCATAACTATATACGCATGATTCGTCACTAGTTATGACCCTGACAATTTTTAGAATTCTCAAGGAACTCAAGGAAAACAACAACTTTTTCGAGCCGAAAGTATCCACTGGTAGAAAGTGTTTGGTTATCGATGAAGAAGTCAAGAATTCTATGAAGAGAACAGTACAGTCATTTTACATAAAAAACGAAATACCTACATTAAATAATTTTATTAGTTATTCGTGAAGACAGTTTTTTCCTGATATAAGAAGAACTCGATTATGGAAGATATTACATGAGCTGAATTTCACTTTTGGGAAGCAAGATGGAACCAGCATGTTAATAGAAAAATCAGAGATTGTAGAATGGAAAAGAAACTATTTAAGAGAAATAAAGATAGCCTGATCACTAGGTAAATCTATTTTTTATTTTAATGAAACATGGGTCAATGAGGGTCATACCGTCTCGAAGGTTTGGCAAGATCAGAACATCAAAAGTGGAAGACATACTTTAATGGAAGATTGGTCCACTGGTTTGGAAATTCCAGTTGAAAAGGTCGTCGTCTTATTATCACTCACATAGTTAGCAGTGAAGGATTCGTGAAAGATGAATTGATGGTGTTTGAATCGAAGAAAAATGGGGATTATCGTCAAGAAATGGATACCACGGTATTCGAAGAATGGTTTAAAAACATACTTGTTAAACTTCCGCAGGGATCCGTACTAGTAATGGATAACGCAAGTTACCACAGTAAACGAGTCGAGAAGCTGCCGACATCGTGTTGGAAGAAAGCAGATATTACTGAGTGGTTACAAATGAAANCTCTTTCTTTTTCTCTCTTTCTTTCTTACAACCAAACACCCTGTATATTTAAAAATTATTTCAAAATATAGCTCTCATGAACTCCTAAAACTTTTGTATGAAACATTTTTGTGTATCTCCTTCAACAAACCAAATATTGCCTGTCGCATAAAATGTGGGACACCCGGTATATATACATATAATTGATATTCTGAATGGAATTTATAATTTTACAAATGATACACAAGTAGATACGATTTTAGAACATGAATACATTTCTATTTGCATTTTTGAGATCTATCAAACAGTGTATCTCATTTCTTGGTTTCATATTGTTCCATTTCTTGGCTTCCCGCTCAAATAGGGACAGTGAATTGAGATTCTTAATTTCAGTTGGAATTTTATTGAATAGTTTGGGAGCAAGGAAAACATAACATCTCTGTCCAATAGTTTTAAGTCATCTTAGGTACTTTCAAGGCTTCTTTCTTATATCGAATGTTGTACATATGATGTACGTGTTTGCTTGATGAATTATATATTCTTTGGTATACTAAGAGTGTGAGTAAAGAAGTTTGGCATATATCAAGAAACCCTGATTCCCTATAAAGATCATTACTAGAATAGTCACGTTTTTTACCGAGTATAATTTTTATGAGCCATTTCTGTAGTGTTTCGAGATTTTTCAGGTAGTTGTTAGTTACTCCACCCCAAGCAATAATTCCATAATTGATGAGTGTTTGAACAAGTGTATAACACATGATGCGATAAATATTTGAATTTACTCAAAAAGAATCGGAGTTTTTTCATTATGTTACAGATGTGAGCATCCCATCTCAAATGACTATCTATTGTGATAGCGAGATATTTAACAGTTCTGTTTTCCATCAGAAGCATAGATTGGTTTTCAATTCTAACTTCAATTCTGTCGAAATCGAATAAGTTTCGTTCATAACTGGTCAGTGGTAAGTATACTGTTTTCCAACATTTACTGTCAGGAGTTTACTATTGAAGAACTTGAATAAAACTGGTAGTGCATTTTGGATTTTCTCTTTTAGAGTGTTCCAGTCTCGATCTTTGAAAAAAACAACCGTGTCATCAACAAAGCCAGTTATATCTCCAGGAATGGGTAGGTTAAACATCTCATTGATATAAAGTATGAAAAGAATAGGTCCTAAAACAGTGCCCTGTGGAACTCCATAACGAATAGCTTTATTGTTACTCAGGGTGTTATCTATTTGTACACATTGTTGCCAATTATTCAAATAGCTATTTATTAAATTCCATGATTTTCCCCTGAATCCTATATTTTCGAGGGACTTCATCAAATCTGGATGGCTCATAGTATCGAAGGCTTTTGCCAAATTAATGAAGACACAGATGGCCGGTTCCTTAGTGTCTACCGCTGCGTACATCTTTTTGATTAAACCGGCCATTGCATCTTGTGTTGATTTACCCTCCATAAAACCAAATTGATTATCAGAAATTAAATTTCTTTGTCGGTGTTTTCGCGTTCTTTGTCGCATATCCCTATTTTAATGGCCCGTTGGCGGCGTCCTCAAAGGACATATAGAGGGTAGACATATCTCAATGATTTTGTGGGTGAATTGCAGTGCTATTTGCTTGAGACGACTATGTTGATTTCTTTGATGTAGCGACATGTTTGCATTCTTGAAATTATTTTACTATCAGACAATACTGAACGAACTATAGCCTCAATTGACCCATTCCTACTTCGAGGTTTACACCAGCCATGCGCAATCGTAACATGGCCATTAACGCAAGCTCCTTCACGTATATAGGTGCAGAGGGATCAGATCAGTAATTAATTCCATTGCCGTGATGTTTAAACAGAAGTCATGAAATGTTCGAGAAGAGTATACTTACATAAAAAAATCGCTAATCGAAAGTACATAGCCGGCAAAATTTGAACATTCACCTAATTTTTTCAATAGTCCACTATGTCATTTTTTTTGTATTCCCAGTGTATACACTGGAAAGGAATATTTCGACACGGATCAATATTTTATCATGTTATCAGGTGAGGGTAAACGTTGAGTCAGCTTTGATTATTCATTTTCAGGTCGGTAAAATCAATAAACACCATCAAACTGTATTATTTACATTCCTTCGAGATAAAATTCCTTATTATATCTTCGCCTGAACAGGTATATCGCCTAACAAAGCGTGGAAGAGATTAGAGGTGTACTACTATATTACATAACTCGAGAGAATATTTATAATGTTACGTATCTGGGAAAGAAAATGGGTGACATACTGATATTAATAAATTAGTTTAATAAACGACACTTGAATACATACGTTACTAAGAAGCAACTGACCGAAATATACAATTTCGAATTCAAATTACATATTTACAACTCAATAAAAAAAGTTTTAGCACATGTCGAGCATATAACATATGTATAAAACATGTAACGTAACAGATAAATACTGAAAGAGGACGACCCAAGCCAGACTTTCGTTATACAAGAAGAGTCAATGGATTGTTCTCCTTGATGAAATGAAGGTTCGCCGAAAAATACAACTGAAGAATGGCCTACCTGAAAAACTAGTACTGGTAGAAGCATAATGGTGAGATGATAATAGTGCTACTTCAGATAGATAGAAAGTTAAACTTGGTGTGCCACAAGGTTTAGTTCTCGGCCCTTTGTCGTTTTTGCTTTATATCAATGGCCCACAACAACTAATACTGGCTCTTACTGATAATTTCGATAGGGCATGTTGCGATGATTTTATTTTATATTCAGTCAGATTTCCTGACTTGTTATCAACCTAATAATTCTACACTCAGGAATACCGTGTCATGTTATATACGTTAGGTAGCCCGTTGTATTGAAATTGGAAAAGTTACGTTATTGGTGAATATTATTATTATGCTCACCTACGTTCACAGTGTACAATCAGCATGCCTCGAAAACGAGCTAAGTGGTCGGAGGAAAGTTGACGTAGAGAAGATATATGTTTTCTATTTCTTTATGTTGATAAAAATATATCTGGGGACAGATTCTATTGATTATATTTATGAAAATTGTTTTTTTCTCGGTTCAGTAGAAAACTTTTTAAAATATTCAATATGTTTTATTATTATAAGCTTACGAAGAAATTGATCTTAGTTTTATTTTTTCTTCAACAAATGACGTAAGACGTAACATGTAGTTTTTATCATCAAAATCAAAATAAATCAAAATATACTTTATTGTCAGAATATTTTGTATCCCATCTACAAAGATTTGTAGGTATAAATATAAGCATAACTAATGGTGTATAGATAAAAACTGGCAATTAATAAAGGTTTGAATAAAACAGGTACAAATACAATAAAAATAAATATAATCATTATCACTTATGCAAAGACTTAGAAACAGTATAAAATTATGAATCGATATGGCATATCCCAACGGTAATATTCTTGATATAGTACTCAAGTTTACTGATCAATAAAGAGTGAGACACACAATCAAATGCCTTGGTCAGGTCACATAAAACGGCTGCAGTATGTTCCCTATTTTCAAAGCCTTCCACAATATTATCGATAACTTTCTTCAATGCATTTATTGTGGAAGTTGACTTCGTAAATCCAAATTGATTGGGGTTGAATAAATTTCTTCGTTGAAAGTCCATATAGAGCCTGTTTTTAAGTATAATTTCAAAAAGTTTACCGAAAATGGGAACAATTGCTATAGGGCAATAGTTGTCCATATTTTCTCTGTCACCTTTTTTAAATACAACGAACAACCTGCAAGTTTTACCTGAAATACAATGAAGCAGTTAATAAGTGTGTTGTTATAACCGCTCATAGCGTAGCAGGTGTCTTGCATAAGGCTCAACAGCTGTGACGTCTTCAAGAATTGATGTTCCGAAAGTTAAGACTGAACAGCAAGTGAATGCACTTAGCACCAAAAGACGATGAATGTTTTTGAGTTACTGTTATTTGAATTAGATGAAGAGGTGGGTTGTATAAGGTTATACTATTGAACGAAAGTAATTTTTTGTAAAGAAAATTATGAGTTTTTATTGACCTTTTCCACCTTACCGAAATCTTAAAATATGTTAGGTTGTTTCAAAAGTTTTTGTAGCTCCATATCTCAATAAATACTCAATCCACTGTGTCGTCGTAATTACTGATCGATTGAGAATTATGTACTCTAACATTAATGCAGTTCATTTTTTCTTCAAATTTTAATTTTCTGCTTTCGTCAGCTCATTACAATATGATGTTTTATCTACCAATTTGAATGGAACTAAAGTGCTGCCGTCACAAACGGTACGTGGGATGCCGAAAGAACTAAGGCGCTCTAAGAGCGGTGCCTGTGCGAGATTAGCGATTGGAGCAGAACGTGAACCTAAGGAATGGTTCCAAAGCTTAGATCAGAAAAATATTTCAGAAGAAGTCGCATCTAAAAATATAATTTGGAAATTCAACCCTCCAGGAGCTGCACACATGGGTGGAATCTGGGAAAGGATGGTGAGATCTATTAAAACAGCTCTGAAGATCAGTTTGAAGTCCATTAATCCAAAAGAGGAGGTGTTGGTAATCTTGATGAGTGAAATTGAATAAATTATTACTTCAAGGCCTTTGACACACATATTGGTCGATCCCAATGAGCCAGAAGCTATCACTCCGAATCATTTTCCTCTACTGCGACCAGGTGATGTTAGGTCATTCGGCAATGTGGAGCTTTTTAGCAGAAAGCAATGGAGAATCGCACAAGCATTAGCAGATAGGTACTGGAAACGTGGGTAATTGGATATAGACCAACACTTTTTCAGAGACAAAAATGGCATGACAAAACTAATTCTATTAGAATTGGCGACATAGTTTTGATTGTGGACGAGAAGGCACCTAGGAATCAGTGGATCATAGGAAAAATAGAAGAAACTTTTCCCGGAAAAGACGGAGTCATCAATGTTGTTCGAATTAGGAATATACACCAAACTATGTATTTTTCCAGTCAGGAGTTGATATACTCATCTTGCAAAGTCTGCTTGTGGGTGGAGAATGTTACGTATTCTATTTGTATTTGTTTATATCAGTTAAATATTTATCACTTTGTATAAGTTGTTTGTTAAATATCATAGGTTGTTAAAATTAGACAGATGAAAAAATAATAACTGTTGAGCCAAGTCAAGATTGAATTCGAAATTGTTTGAATTCGTCTTCAATTTGCTCAAGTATTTCACACTCCCGATGAAAGAGTTCTTAAACAGTGAAGTCCGAGGTGTACTGAGTTGAACCTCAAAACGATGGGCAGCCACAGTCCATCGCGGATTTCTGACATGTACCTACCGCTCTTGGTGGAATCAAATGTGCCAAGTCACTTGAACACCATCCGTGAAAGTATCTATAAAAGAGAGACAAATTTCTTCGATGTTCCAGACTATCAAGGTTGCAAGTGATGTCAGCGTCTTCAATCAGGCGGATGACTGTTTTCTGGATGGAATCCAGCAGCTTCAGGGTATGCTTGGGGGGGGATCCATACATGCTCCATCAACCATCAAATGTTGCTGAGGTGTGTACAGATTTCTGGTTCGGAACACTATTCCAAGTTTCTGAAAAGCAGCCTTTGCAATTCCAGCTATATGATTGTGTGGTGTCCATTTTAATCCCTAACAAACTTATCGAAGAAGAAAGCGGAATCGTCTGTCCTGACGTTATTCACTTCTAAATCCTCACTAAAGGTACGTTTTTCTCCACGGCCACCGGTCGCCGACGACTACGACCAAGTAGCGACGACTGATTCGCCAAGACATCTACAATGCTTTTTAAATGCGTCTGTTTTCCTAGTGGCGACTAATTCGCTGCTAGCAAAATTTGGTCGCCGGTACCTAGACGACCAGTCGCCTGACCGCTTCCGAGAGCAGACAAGCGACTGTTTCGCGGCGAACTTTAGGTTAGAGTTCACTGTGGTTAACATTAAAATGGAAGATTTTTCCAATTCTGATGACGAACAACTTGTACATTTGATGTCGCAACAACTGAAGTTTTCGATGAAAGAGTCCTAAAGTTCCGAAAATAACAAAGAATCAAGCTTCAGCTAATGTAACACTGAAAACTGGTGGTAGAGTGTCTTAAGAAAAAAGGCGAATTTCGGATATGAAACTTTATCCGCCATAAATAAGACCCGCTCAGAAAGAGAAGCGATAATAAGCCAACTTAAAAGTACACCACCCGAAGACGAAATAGACGTACTTTTTAAAAGCCTTGCAATGACCGTTAAAAACATTTCCACCTTTGTTGAGAGCTCAAACAAAAAGCAAGCTGTTCCAGGTCATTTCTGAAGCAGAACTTCAACTATTAGCGCCTCAACCACCAGCACATTCTCGACTGTCTACTTATTCGTACGAGACTTTTACCACGAGCTCACCTTTGCAGTCTCCATCAAACTGGGATCAACAAAATCATATTGATCCTTCTTATGATCAGCAGGTAGACACCTCAGATACAGCAAATTATTTTCGGAGTCATAACGTAATGTAAATCATCTCTAATATTAGTATTTTCTGTTATAATTGAATGAAAATAAAGTAAGCAACTTACCGTAATGTAATTGCCAATTTCTCTGATGGTGCAATTGGGCGGTTGTAAGAATTGCTTATAACATCAGTTTGTATAAGTTCTAATATATAATTAAATTGATTCCATGTGATGCGAAAAAAATTCTTAAATTTCATTTCGTTTTCTATCGAATGATTCTTGATCAAAATTGATTGAAATCCTTCTAAACATTGGTGATATCTGTTCCCTTTTTTGTTCACCTACGATTGAAGAAAGGAGTAAATTTTCCTCTTCTGCTTGATAATCCAGCAGCAATAGAATTAAAGTTTTTCGAGAGATATCCATCTTTGGTGAGAGTCGCGTGGAACTAGGGAGGAAAACACAAAGACTACTTGGACGTAGTCGTCGGCGACCGGCGGCCGTGGAGGAAAACGTACTTTAAGATATGCAACCTCCTGCTGCCAGTAAAGATGTGCATCCGCAGCCGATGTCCTGGAATCCAAATGGAATGACGAGACAAGTGTGCTGTCGTCAGCAAAGCAGTATATTGGATTTTTCGTTTTTTACAAAGACTTTGGTATACAATAATAAGAGGGTTGGAGACAATACGGAGCCCTGGGGAACACCGACGTTGATGGTAAAAGTATTCTAGAGATATTCATCGACGGCCACTTGCAGAGAACGTTCCTTCAGGAAGCTGAAGAGCCATACAGAAAAATGATCCAACAAGCCATAGCATCAAAGTTTGGCCAGCAAACCCTCATGCCACACACGGTCAAAGGTCTTAGAAATATCAAGCGCAACAGCTCATGACTCTCCATGTTTCTCGATTGCGTTATTCCAAATATGGGTGACATACGATAGAAGGTCGCCTGTTGATCTTTGTTTTCGAAAGCCATATTGATAATGATCAAGATGTTGAAGCTATCCAAATATTTAAGGATATGGTAGTTTATGGCTTTCTCCATGATTTTTGATATCACTGATAGCAGCGACTGGTCTAAAGTTATTTGGAAGACATCTTTTGCCCTTTTTGGGAATAGGCTGAAGGCGAGCAATCTTTCAACATGAAAGAAAGACCCTTTCCTTGTAAGACAGGTTGAAAAGTCTGGAAAATACTGGTGGGGGTTCATTTACGCACTTTTAAAGTACGATGACGAGCACTTCATCAAAACAAGACGCCTTGTTGAGCTCTATGTTGGTCAGCGGCTGGTGTTACTCACGATAACGTTCTACAACCGGGTCAAACCATCACACCAGGCCTATTGTGAGGAAGTCGATGAAATGTACTGATAATTGAGTCAGTAGCAGCCAGCATTGGTAAACGGAAGAGATCCGGTCCTGCTCCACGACAACGTGTATCACTTCGACAACTTTCTCACCGGTAAAAACTTCGCCAATCAGTTCCAGACAAAAACGGTTTGTTGAATCCGTCATCAGGGGTATCTGAATCTTTCCGATGTGTACACTCAATTTCCGATTATATGATTTTAAAAGTTTCCATCTCATTTCCACCCCCTCAGACGGCCTGTAAAACTATGGCGTGATATTTTTCCCGTCCATTCGGTCATCAGGAATAACATCTCTCAAAATTGTAGGTATACAAATTCAATTTTTGATGATACTATTTTTTTAATTTTCCATCCCATTTCTACCCCTTCAGACGGCCTGGAAAACTATGGCGTGAAATTTTCTCCAGTCGACTCGGTCATCAAAAATGGCATATATAAGTTTGATAAGTGTACAAATTCGATTATTTATGTTACAATTTTTATAATTATTTCCACCTCATTTTCACCCCTTCAGACGGCCTGAAAGCTAGGACTGGTTGTTTTTTTTTTCATTGACAGTCAACAAGCGTATCAATTGAAAAATGGTAGGTGTGAAAAGTCGTTAAATGAAAAAATAATGGTTTACTCTGTGGATGTGGATAACTTCACACCCGTGTATAGGAAAACTTATGTTGATTAAAAATCATGTCCCTGTCTACTTAGGGTGTGAAGGCTTGTGTAATGGTTTCTTTTCTAACAAATTTATTCTCTTTTTCTTCGTATTGCTTCTCGCAAGCGGCGCATAACTTCAAGATGATACTACTTATTGACCATACGACTATGTGGCAAGAACTCCTGATGGATTACGCCATGGTAACCGAAAAAAACTGAGCAAAACCTTGAAATGTCATCAAACTTGGAGCGCCTTTTTTGGTCTTGGCTCTTCGATTGGGACAATTGGACTTTGGTCTCGATGTCATAACTATATACGCATGATTCGTCACCAGTTATAACCCTGACAGTTTCATCTTCCTGTTCACACATCCTGCATAGAGATGTGTCCACTAGCCCCTTAATATGGAGGTGTTTCCTTAGCTGACAGCTGCCAGTCAGAAATCCTGTTGCTAAGCGTAGGTTTTTCCTGGTCATCGCCACATATTTCTTCGGCGCCAGCTTCCCAGGATCGCCCAGGGTAATTCTGGTGATACTGCATCCTTTGATTCCATCCTATCTCTTTAGGGATATAGCATGAGTGTGATGTTTGGCTAGTTACGCAATTGTCGAAGTCATCAGGCCGAAGATGTCACTGGATGCTGAAATTCTTAGTCTAGCCGGCAATGCGATTACCTTTACTCCTGTCGTGCCCTTTAAACCACCTGAGGATAATGTTATTATCTACCCAGGCTTTGGCTAATTCTTGGTGGCACTCTAGTACTAGCCCTGAGCTAACACTTCTGTTCAAGGCTGATAGGGATTGTCTACTATCAGTGCAGATTGGTATGCTTTTGCCAGAAATTCCTTTCCTGGTTTTTTCATTTGTGGCCATTGAGATACCAGCCAATTCTGTTTGAACCACGCTAGTATTTTTTCCCATTCCCCACTCAATCCAACTCCACATCCTGAGCCTTCTTTGGTTTTTGAGCCGTCTGTATATATGCGTATTGCATTTGTAGCATCTGACTCTGTGTTCTGTTTCATTTGTATTTTGTAGGGTTTATTCAGTCCGTTCATTCCGGTAAATTGTTTTTTCTGGAACAATTTTTAATATTCAGTCATTCATTTTTGAACAATGAAAGTTCGAACACTGAATGATTCAACAGAAATTTCTACAAAAAACATTTCCAAGCAAGGGATATCCTTTTATATTGTAAACAGAGACAAGCAATATTTAAATTATCCAAAAATAGATTCCACCTATGAAGAAATGTCATTGCATCATCGATCAAAATATAGTTATCAATCGTTAATGGGTATTTGAGACAAAACCGTAACATATGTCTTGCAGATGTAGATGTTTTTACATTATATTTGTATGTAGGTTTCGTAAAATTCATGAAAAATGCACCTATAAAACAGTTACCCATTTCACGTACATTCATCTATGCATAATTCAAATGAATGATTACAAAATTTCAGCTAATGAACCGGGTAATGAACCATTACGTTATTTTACAACTGACGCAGACACTTGTTTTAAAAATAATGGTGCTGTAGTAGCTGAAGCTGCTCAACGGGTTTTTTTTTAACGGGAGCCGAATGAGAAGTAGGTACAGCATGAATCTTCTAAATAATGCCAACAAAAAAGGAAATGAAACGAGGACAACTGAGAGCTGGTTTCCTACGATGAGTTTTTCAATTTTATGTTGCTTTAAATGAAATATATAAATGTCGAGATGGATGTGGATATGTTGAACATTTGGATCAAAATGTCGGCCTCAATTTCACTGGTGAGAAATACGACGAATAATGAATTTTTCATCAACCTTTTGCAGGTGAAAATGAGTTGCTTTCAAAACCTTTTCAGGCGGTTTATCTCCGAATGTAATGAAATTAATACATATTGTAACAAACTAAAGAATTTACTGTATTAAACAAATTTATTTCCAACAATATTTCACAATCACAAACTAATTTATTTACAACACATAGCAACTAACGCCTAATTTATTTTCACTATTTGAATTCCTTGTTTGAACGCTCGATTCAATTTCTGAACTCAACTGCCCTCTTGGGTCGAGAAGCCGGCCTTATATATCGGTAACGATCGTTCTAGAATTCTGCAGTCGTTTCGGTACTGAACTACTGAGTTTAACCAGGGGTTGCCGATTGCATTCCTTTTGCGGTGATGTCATATCGGTCAGGGGCGGCTTTAGATTCGTTACAATATATAAGGTATTTCATTAAGCGCTTCCCATCTTCAAATTTTAATAAAAAAAGTGTGTGTGAGATATTATCGATCATTTTCATCCGTTTGAAAGAGACCTTTTGATGACATCATATGAGGAATATAACATCGTTCAAATGTCCGCCACGGCTTCTCTGGATGGAGCGCATCCGAAACGTCCACTTTTCACGACTCTTGGCGCATAAATCAGACTGAATTTTACCGATGGCAAGGGTTATGTTGGCTTCGAAGACCGCTGTGGTTTGTGTGGCTTATTCGCATACACCTGCGACTTGAGAGAACCCCCACAAGAACGATATATGCTCCAGAGTCCATTCAGCGAATGCAGGTCGTTGTCTATGATCGTTTATTTACAAGTCCTGGGTCAGTTGAATTTTGTATGGGTGCAGGCCCGTCACGACGCTAAATTCGCCAAGTTGTGTTCTGCGAATGGCCGAGTTCCTATGAGCGACGCGAAATCGACTGCTCACTCTCACAGATAGCAACAACTAATTTGACTAATGTAGCTTCAACCTATATACGAGTAATATAAGTGTTTAGCTAAATTGATGTTGACCTGTTTGTGAGTTTTTGCATGCTAATCCCAAAAACGGTTCAACCGATTTGGGTGCGATTTTCACCATTGTGTTAGGATTTATTCAACATTCAATGCTGATGTTACTTCCACCGGTTCCTCATT
The DNA here is from genome assembly GCF_000500325.1 of Leptinotarsa decemlineata. NCBI lineage: Eukaryota > Metazoa > Arthropoda > Insecta > Coleoptera > Chrysomelidae > Leptinotarsa > Leptinotarsa decemlineata. The sequence goes on along the minus strand of NW_019291468.1, from coordinate 38,657 downwards.
AAAAAAGTTTGTTGAAAAAAAAACATTGAAATAGTGGTCATTTGATTTGGCTGAAACTTTGATTAAATCACTTTGATTATTCAGAAGATTATCATATTTTTCAGCACATACTGTAAAATGAAAGTACAACAAAGTATACCGGAGGAGTCAAGTCAGCTTTCAGATTGTTCGTGAAACAAACCAAAAACAATGAAATTATCACAGTGAACTTAGGTAGTTATTATTGAAAGAATGACTAATTAGTTTGAATTCGACTGAATAAATGTAAAACTTTTGGAAGCCCGGCCAAGGTTGTTTTATATTTAAAGTATCAGGTGTTCGTTCTCTCTTACTGGAATTTCCTAATTGCGATGAATAAATTTAGAAGTTTTAGAAAAGTTCAACACCTCCACATGAAATTAGTTCCTGAACACACCGTTACATTTTTCGCGTAATCAAGAAACACCCTGTATTGAAGTAGGTGGATGTTTATTATTCAATTTTATTTATCTGACCTTCTATAGTAGTAATCAGTTGAAAATGAAATATATGAATACAAAATCAGTTTTCGAAGGTAGAATAACATTTCCAAAGTCAATTTGTATGAAATAAAAACAGTGTGAATTTATGTCCTCGTATAGTATTATAACTTAGTGACTAAATAAAGGATAATCAACTTTTTATGAGTATTACCCTTACCAAAAAAAAGTCTGGTAAAATCAATTCCACTTTGAAATATTAGGTAGATATTCAAGAATATTTACTATTGCGATGGGAATAAGCGTTTGTGTTTACAATACATAAGAACCTATCTAGATTGACCTCATTTATCAAAACACCTGCCACTATTCTACCTATACAGTTTGATAATCATGATATAGAAGTTCTATAGTTCAAGCAGAGTTGCCAATCGTAGCGGGATTCCGCTACTGTAGCGGAATTTACTCGACGGTAGCGGCGTAGCGGATTTGAACATAAAGTATTGAAAAATACGAAGGAAGAAGAGGCAGTGGACAGCGCCATTGTCTAACAATTCAGACAATGACAGCACTCTCCTTCTTCTTTTCTATTCAATTGGCTCAGCAACTAAGGCTATCCGCAGATAGCCCTCGAAGCTGACAGTTAATACGTCATAGTCTCAGTAATGAGGCCATTACATAATGGATGAGGAGAAGAATATTTTTGAATATTTTCATCCATATCATAAACCATGTAACCTCCCATATCTTGAAACTAAAAGTCTCGACTGTCTCGATTATTATAACTTATATGAAACAATTTACAGTGGAAATAGAAGATAGTTCATCTTATTATGACTCGAACAAAAGAGCGATCGAAGTTGGAATTGACGGGATTGTGATGTTCAAAAAAATACAATAAGTCTCGAAAACAAACTTTTTCTCAACATTGTTTGTCTGATTCAAACTTGAAAGGATATATTAGACCTGTCGCGAATGATCGTTCAAGAGCTCAGTGTGACTATGCGTACGTGAACAAATTGATTTTTATTTTTACTTTTCAAAATCATTTTTTCAAGCTGAGAAATATTTGGTCGAGACGACAGCTTTCAAAAATTAACTGCTGTAAACTTAAAAAATTATATACCATCTACTGAGTTGCGCGGTTGAAAATTAGCATGGTCCTGATTACTTACATCAGTGACAGTGGTATCTAATCGGTACACAAACCACAAACTGTAAGTTCTGTGGTNCTCGAAACCAAACTTGAGATGTAGATTCTTATATACATTGAAACATACTCTCTGTGTTTCAATATTCAAATGCATCCGAATCTTATTCACTGGTATCTCTTTTTCGCATTGTTTACAATCGTATTGGAATCACTACACTGGAAAAAGTCGTTATTACTATTATTACTTGTCCAAGCACGCCACATTGAAATTAAAATAATAATTTCAACACTGAAATCGCGATCAATTCCTGAACTGAACACGACGGCGATAACCATCCCCGCATTCCCCGATTTCTATTCGTCTCCCTAACATTACTTCAAATTTAATTTTATGACTCTTCAGCCAATCATAAACTCGGTTTTTCTATGTGTTGTTTTTTTTAGCCTTAGAGAGTGCCCTCAACTTTGAGAGTACACAATATCGTTCACTTCGACTATACCAACGCGACATCTACAAAAAACATTCAGATAATCTTGACAACTAACAATTTGCGACAAAAAACTGTCAAGCTATCGTTGAAAAATGCCGAGAGGAGCAATTTTATTACTATGACAATGAGCAAATGAAGGCTAGACTCATAACTTATGTAGAGCTTACATCAAGCCACAGGAATATCAAAGTTAAACCACTCAAGTTATAAAAACATCGAGAAAATGGTAAAAAAACAACTCTGCATAATATTATAAAACAAAGTGTCCCCGCAGCGTTAGTCAGTCTACCTAAACGCAATAAATTCAAAAACTGCCGAATGCTTTTCCATACCGCTTTCACCAAAAAATTACTTTTTTGTTTTCTACTTCGTCACCAATGTATGGGTTACTTCAAGAAAAGAAAATTAAAAAAAATCAATAAGTCCATTCAAAAATGTTTCAACGACCAACAAGAGGTTAATCACTCCCCATTGTTGAACCTTTTTCATAAAGCCAATAATTATATTCTCATTCAAAATTTACCCACTGTCTAAGAACTTAGATTGTAATTGTGTTTACAAACTCTACCTGTTATCACAAAATGTACCTGTTGTTCAAGAACTGAGATTGTAANCAATTTAATTAGCTGGAGGTATTTTATTTTCAGCGCATACTGTAAAGCGTAATGTGATGTACCTACTGGAGGAGATTTCAAGATAAATTTTGTATTTTTCATTGAACAAATCAAAAACAACAAATTATAACAGTGTTGAATGTAGATAATTATCTCGATAATTATCATCAAAAGAATAACTAATTTCCTAGTTCAAATTAGATTGAAAAATGTAACATTTTTAGAAGACCTGCCAAGTATCACATGTCTAATATATCTTACTCCAGTTATGAAATGATAGGTATTTACTATTCAATTCTACCAACAATTCAAAATAATGATATTTTGAAAAGAACAAATATATGATTAAGAAATTTTCAGCATTAAAAGGCAAATCTCCAAAGTCAATTTATGATAATCGATATTGTACGAATATTATCATTACCCAGATAGTGTAGTGAAAGTAATTCTTTTTAAAAACTATGTTTTCAAAAACTTACAATTGCGATTACAATAGAATTCATTTATAAAGATAGGTATACCTTATTTATCATAACACCTGTCACTCTTTCCATCTTTCCTATATCGTTTAATAATTTTAATTTAGAAACGGTACAGAAGTCTTAAAAAACATTCGCATGTTCTTGACAATTAACAATTTGCTGCACATACTCTCATTACAAGAAACGGTGTTTCAGCGTTTGTTGTAAAGTGCTGACAGTAGCGAAATTCTCACTACGGCAACAAACAAAATGAAAACTCGAATCATGACATAAAGCCTACCTTAATCCTCAAGAATATCGGGGTAAATCCACTAAAGTCACAAAAATTCACTCATGCACCAAGAAAACGGAAAAAGAAACAAAAGCCGCGTCGGAAACTAGATAAAGCGCTACACCGCGTTCACTAACAGCGTTCAAGGTAAACTGAAGCCCGATGCCAAGTCCGCCAACGGTAGAAACAAGTTATGACTCGGCTGAACGGAAAAATGCGCTCTTCTTATTGGATAAAGGCCGCGAGAGAACACCGTGCGGTGCACTTTTGTTTTTCACTTCTTTTTGGCTTTGTTTGTATTAGCATCTGGCCGTTTTTAACCACGACTGCATCCTTGCACGACAACTGACAGTCAACCCTCCGCAAGGGTGCTGTGGGCGCACGAGGGCGCAAGGTGCGACGAATCTTCCCGCACAGAAAGCAGCAGATTGACGACGTAATTAACAAACCCGTCGAATAAAAAAGTAGATATAGTGAATGACCCGGTTCTGGGTGAATGCCTCATTATAAAGCAAACGACATCTTTATCTGCTTGTTTGAAAGTAGGTGGCAAATGTATCTTATTACTTGTTCTCCGTTCGGATCTCCATTGCCAGATTTGAAACCTAAAAGTGTCTAGTGGTCCAGTCATCTTGGTCAAAATTAGGCAATTATTTTGGAATTTGAGATAGGTATAGTCGAAGTAACCGGTATTGTGCATAGTTAAAGATGTCGGCGACCTCAAAGGCCAAAAAACCAATACAGAGAAATAAAGCCGCTGCCAACTAGTCCACGTGGACTGTAGACTTTGCGGTTCGTATTGGATGACTTTTACTTACCGAGTTTTATGATTGGCTGAAGTGTCATAAAATTAAATTTGAAGTCATGTTACGGTGACGAAAATAGAATGTGGGGATGAGTATCGCCGTTGTGTCGTCAATGTTCAGTTCAGGAACTGATCGCGATTTGAGTGTTGAAATTCGATATTATTGCAGTTATAATTACTTAAAACTTTCGTTATCTGTTTAAAATGTGGCGTCCTTGTACAAGTACTAATAGTAATAATGAGTGTGATAACAACGCAGACTTGTTCCTGTGTAGTGATGGTGAGCTATGCGAAAAATAGATGCATTTGAGTATTTAAACACAGAGAGTATGTTTCAATATATATAAGAATCTACATATCAAGTTTGGTTTCGAGGGAAAAAAACTATTACAAGCAACATCAGATTTGACCGAAATTCCTTTCTCAACTGTAAGTAAAATAGTCAATAACAAACCTTATGAACGCAAGACGCAATGTGATACTGGATTACCAAAACCTTTTGATGTTCATCTAATAAAATCATTGAAAAAAACAATGTATGACTGTTACAAAAGTAATAACTTTCCTACAACTGAAATCATAAGGAACAAATTTAATACTTCCGGCCCTAACGTGAACTGCTGTGACAAAACTCTTCAGAATTGGATAAATAAACTAGGATTTAGATTCAAAATAATAAACAAACGTCACGAAATTTTCATAGACAGCCTAGTCTCCTAGAGTAATTAGACAATCGCAGTGTATTCCATACCTTTTAGATAGAGTAAGGCTGGGGGCACGAAAATCGCGACGGCCGAGCGAAGGCGACCGCAGTGCGGCGCGGGGCTATGAGGAGAAGTATTTTATTTGTAGATTTGTCATTGTAGATGGCAGCGGTTACATACAGATATTTCAAAATTGGAAATACGCTTCATATTACAAGCATGACAAGTTGAATGTTGTCCATTAGTTATTGGACCCCATCAGACTTATATCCGACGATACAGCCCGTTGTCATGACCGGGTGGGATATCTGTGTCCCCAATGCACAAACTTTACAAGCATTGAAGGAGACCCGGTTATATGTTCCGGTGGACATTAGTCAAAACACAATTTAATATCAGTGGAAAAAAGTTCACTTGAATAGTGGTCTATCGTTGCGACCAACTATTCTATATTTACAGAATATTTAAAAATTCTTATCAAGGGACCAACATGAAAACTATAGATTTTGAACTAATTCAAAATATATTTATTATCGATCAAAGGTGAACCATTCCTCACAAAGTCATTTCTTTCAAATTTCGTAATCCAATCTTCAATCATATCTACTACACGGGAATACAGAACATACATTTCCATGCAACTTCATTTTTCCAATATCACGAACCAACGACATATGAGCGTAACATTTTGAGGAAATGACAGGAAATTCTTCTCTGAGATGAAGAGAATCGTAGTTGATTCAGATTCGTCATTGTAGATGGCAGCAGTTACTTCAAATTTGGAAATGCACTTAATATTTGAAGCATGCTCAAGAGTAACCGTTTTTTGGGTGTTGTATATTTATTCACCAACAGGTTTATTTAGACTATTTATTTTGTATATTTCTTACGGAGAATAAATTGATTGATTGAAAATGAAGTCACACCTCATACACCCTTCGAACAATTTTGTGTATGGTTTGTTGCCAGCTCCCAATTTATGCGGAATTTTTAATCCCTTACCTTTCATTTGTCCTGTAACGTATGTGTTTTTTTCTTTCGGATTCGTAATCTACGCATCAAAATACGTAAGTACAGTCAAACATTTTTTCAAAATCGCCGGGTGTCCACATAACGAAAATTTACTCCGCCACCAAATAATCAGTCTTGACCCGCTCGTCCTTCTGACGAGTATCATTCCTAAGGGTAAGAGAACTAGGCTCCAACCTGCTTGAAATGAAGATGACTTCCACGTAAATGTGCAATAGATTATTGAATTGTCAATAATTTGCTACTACACCAGGTGTGGAAATCAATAAAATACATAATTTTCACATTACAAAAGAATCGGTAAATGACACGTTTCTTGTAAATATTGTCATAGAATGAGTTTCGCTTAGCGCATTGTGTCGCGCACAGTGTGCTTGCTAATCAAGTCCCGAAAAGAACAGGCAGACAACCGGTCTTAGTCGTGCCGGCAAATAGTAAAAGGAAGCAAAAATCATCAGTGATAGTGCACTATAAATTTGTACCTTCATGTGATCCAGTGAATTTCTGTGTTCTTCATACTGCTGCCTACAAATGGTAAAGGCGACAGCGATCAGCAATCCAAATTATCACCGAAGTGACGATTTCCAGCCATTCTCCTGACAAGTATCAAGGTAGGCCATATTTTTCAGCTCGGGATTGTTATTTCGATTCATATTTACAATGAACCTACTCATTGAATACAGTCCATTTAAGCATATTATGATTATAACCGCGGCAAAATTAGCAGCAAGAATTTTNCCGTAAACGTAATGCATATCAGCCATTTCCTCATTGACGTGTCCATAATATCTCATCCAGAAGAAAAACTCGAGAGCAACGAGGTAAATTCATCCGGCCATTGTATAGCTTAATATTTTCATAATAAGAATAAAAAGTGTGGCACATATTTTTCAACCGAGATTACGAATTCTTAAATTAATATTGTACAAAGTTGGGCTTAGTTCCAACTAGAGATTCACAGTGTCATTTTTGTAGGAGAAACCCAAACATATTCTAAAGTTAACCTAATCCAAGGACGTATTTTGGTAGTTGTATTGTCAATCGAGGAATCGACATCAGAACAGACATTCTGAAAAATATAATTTTTTTAACATTACCTTGAATTATGTGTATAAAGTGTATGAGGGAAAATAAATTCCCATGAAATACTAAAAAATCTAGAAAGCCGGCATGCAAAACTGAATTTTATTATTCATGCAATCTATGCAACAATTTACTATCATATATACTGTGAGTAAACCAATTCAGGCTCGCCCCAACAATTTTTTTGTTTCTCCTGGTATCAGTGTGGAGTTTTGTTGGTTCTAATATTAAATTATTTCAGAAGTTTCGTCCGTTTTATGAGTCAACGTCAAACTGTAATATCTCAGTGAATACTTCAGTGAATACTTCAATTTAATTGAAATGAGCTCTATTTGCATTTGTGTACTTTTGTCAGTGTGACACAATACGATCAAATACGTCAGCAATAATCAATCCAAATTGTGATATCTTTTGAATCACCGCAATTCCACATTAATATACCAGAAGAGACTAAAAAGTCACAGGGGCGAGCTTGGAAATCATATATTCACAATCATGGATAGTATATTAGAGTAGGTTATCCATGCGATCCAAGCGATCATCTTCCAAATACCTTATAAATCCTCAAAAACACTTTTCCGATGCAAAATTCTGACACTTCGAATAGACATTTCAACTACTTGTTGACAATCCATATCAAAACTCACTAATATAGTTTGTGGTTTCCACTGTAATAGGTTTACCAAACCGTGACAGGTGGTTCGCTATGTTATCGCTTCTTCAAGCAGTTCTTGGTGAAGCGAAAGGCATATTACGGTTTCGTAAACCTACTGTTACGTTTTCCCCGTGAGTTCAACAATAATTGACAACGCTGTGCAATTAAACTCAGCTTTATTTCATTACTACACCGCCACAAAAACTTCAACTGAACATATCGCCTTATTAACTCACGTACCGCATTTTCAACTAGACTGGCCTCATCTGTCTGTTGGTAGTGCGTATATATCCCAATGGCAATCTTTGGAAGCCGATAGGAATATTCTCGAAGCGCCGCGTCACCCAGCACTATCGAGAAGCACGAGTCGCATCGAGCGCGACCTTGCCCAAGTCACAGTTGATCGACGAGGATCAGTAGCGATCGGTGTTATTTTTTTGAGGGATAATTTACAACACAACCTCCTTCACTGAGAATGTTCGTCTAGAACAACGTTCCAAGTAGGAACATCACGACCCATGTAAGGACTCAATCGACTTGCCGAGATTTTATTTCGAAATGTATTTTTCCTAGAACTTTGGACTTATTTCTGGGTGAAAATTATATTTTGTACACCAGATCGTTTATCTTTTTGATTACCAAGTAATGTCCATGCCATGGTGTCTGCATTTTGGGATACAAAACTTTTCCGCCGTTGGGTTGGTTAAGCTCTCCTTGTAGCTCATCGGCATGGACTTCCTGTCAAATTTTATCTCCATCGTATCGCTGGAGAACTGTGATTTGGAACTGTCAAATTTGTGGACAATTTCCAGTCTCCCCGACAGATCAAACACATACTCTGAAAGGGATGCCCATTGAGATTCATCAGATGGGCTGCCACATATTAAGTCTATGGGAAGCTTCAGTTATTGGCGGGTTAACAACATGGATGGTGTGTAACCTGTCGGGTTATATGCCAACAGAAAGAGGGGAACTAATTTATCCCAGTCTCTTTGGTTTTCGGAGACAAACATCGAGAGGTAGTTATTTACGAGGCATTTGCGCCTTTCGATCATTTCATCGGATTATGGCTTGAAAGCAGTTGTTCTTGTCTTCTTTATCCCCAACGAGTCATCCTTTCCTTCCATTTTAATCAAGTGTCGGCCAATTCCACTACATTAGTATGTTTGAAATTGTAACACTTTCATTAATGCTAGTTTCAAAGAAAAAACTTCTTTTTTCTGAAACCCTCAGAGGATTTCCTAAACAATTTTTGCAGATCAATCAGTAGGTTAGGTTGGGTTTAAAGTGACTGGGTCTATTTGCCCCTTCACCACAATCCGCAAGGGTTTATTGTGGCTCACACCTATTCACACTCGACCAAATAAACCCAGCTCCTTGACGAAGCTGATTAGTTTGAATGGTGAGTGGTCTTTCAGGTCAGATGGTAAGAGTACGGCTCTGCCGAACTCTAAAAACCTAATTCGGTCCCCAGTGAAACAGGCACAAAGTATACGCTCTGCTGTTTCATCTGTTTCCAAACAGAGGCGACACACACTGTCTTCCAACAGTCCGAGTCTCTCTGCATATAATGATTCAAATGACAGTGACCTATAAGAAGGCCTAGACATCGTAGTTCATCCCTACTGTGGTCCAACAACTGTTTGATATCAAGCTTCGAAGGGTGAATAAACGCTTTGGAGTGAGCCAATTCTGGAAGATTCTGCCAGAAGTCCATAAATCTTCTTGCCATCCAGTTGTTCAATCTTTGTTTGGCAAAGCCTAAAGCGATGCCAAAGACAGGTTCTGGTCTGATGAGGCTGCTTGCAGCACCCTCCTTTGCAAGGGAGTCAGCAGCTTCATTGCCTTCCAGGCCAGTATGGCCAGGAATCCAGACCAGAGACAATCTGTTGAGTCTTCCTATCGAGAAGAGTAGTTTTTGGCAGTTTGCTACCAATTTAGACGTTGCTCGGTAGGAGCCAAGAGCTTCCAAAGCCGCTTGGCTGTTCGAGAATATTTTTATTGACTTGTGTATGAGGTTGGATTTATCCAATCTCTCCGCACACAATTCAATAGCGTAAATTTCCGCTTGATATACAGTCGCATACGTTCCTAAGCAGGTAGATAACTCTGTCCTGGGTCTGCGACTAAAAACACCTGCACCAGAACCGGAAGGTGCTTTTGATCCATCTGTGAACCAACAACTATCTGCTCTTAATATTTTCTTCTCCTGGAGGATCCAATCCTCTCTACTCGGGAACTTTATAAGGCAGTTCGTAGTTGACAGTTGGAGACATAAAGTCAGAGGTCATTTCCAGAATGCTGGAACCAACCAGTGTCAACCAACAATCTGTTGATTTGTGCAACTGGCAATGTGCACAAGTCTGTATTCAGTCCATCTAGTCTCACTTTCCAGAAGAATGTGGAGAGGAGGTAGATCTAGAAGAATCTCCATGGCCGCTGACGGTATGGTACTGATGGCACAACTGATAGCCAAACAAGCCTGTCTCTGTAAGCCAGAGAGCTTCGCTTGGGCCGTTTTCTGTAAAGCCTTCGGCCACCAGGCAATTGCACCATAAGTGATCATTGGTCTGATCCAGTTGATCACAAATTCTTTGACATGTCCATAGAGACAGTCTGGCTTTGTGTAAAACTTTTTCCAAGTGAGTCTTTTCAGGTGAGTCTTTTATCAAGGACAATGCCAAGATATTTCACCTCCGTTCCAAATGGAATGACCTCACCATTGAGGAAAAGTGGCGTTAGATCGTCCAATTTTCTCCTCCTGGTGAAGGGGATTAACACAGTTTTGCTGGGGTTGACAGACATCTGCTCCCTCAGGCACCAACTGTGAACATTGTTTAACGTGCTTTGGAGGATATCACAAGCTACCCTTTCCGACCTCGACCTTGCCAGGATGACAAGGTCATCTGCATAAGCTTGCAGACAACTTTTCTTCTGTCAAGGGTATCAAGCAGACTATGCATCAGGAGCGACCACAGAAGGGGAGATAGTACCCCACCTTGAGGGCAGCTCCTGGTGACCCTAAACCTAATGGCCTCTCCTTGGAGTGTTGTAGTTTCAGTTCTGTTTACCAGCATGACAGATCCAGCCAGTTATGGTCGATTCTATACCTGTCCTAGCCAGAGATGATCCTATATATTTAGGTAGTGCATTGTCAAATGCTCCTTCAATATAAAGAAATACAGCAACCGCAATCAGTAACTGAGTTACAACAACGTAAAAGTGATACAAATACAATGAGTTTTCAGGAGTAGTAGAGATCATTACCAAGTGACACCAACTTCATTGATTGAATACCCTTCCGAAAAAGTGTCACAGATCTAATTTGTGAAATAATATAGTGAATTCAGTCTACGAGACAGGTTAGAATTATATGTATCAGCACACAGAGAACATGCACATACAAAAAATTAAACCTACCATCATTACTGTGTTCATTTTCAAAATGTGTGGAAACCCTTACACCAAGCTATAAGAGATAAAAGTAAATCATCATCAAAATGGTATATACAATATTTCTCATTGACAATTCTCAGAACCGAACCATTATTTTATTATGTACAAAAAATGTTCCTTCCACCCAACAGTGATGAGATGATACTTACGAAACTGATATGGTATTATATATCCACTCTTTCCAACTTTTGCTAGTGGAAGAGTCTATTCTGGATTCTAATGCTTCGCATAAATTTCTTCTATCATGTGATCTTCCTGAATGTAGGTCACACAAAATCTTTTTCTTGCACGCTATATCACAGCTTGGTCTAGCAGGACTTGCTTTATAATAATATCTGGAAAATCAAAAAACCGTCATATAATTTCATGGATGGTAATATTAGGTTTATTCAAAAGTTTTGTCCGTTTTTATGAGTCTACTGCAGACTGTAATGTCTCGTTGCATACTTATTCAATGTAATCGAAATGAGCGCCATTCAAATCAGTTTACTTTTTCCAAAGTATAACAAGTCGATTAATTCCGTCGGTATTAGATGCAGCCGACGAAGGACGTCTTTGTCTGGTCTTGATTGGCGAAGGTTCACCGGTAAGAAAGTGCTTGAAAAAAAGGTAGTCGGTTGGCGAAAGGTCTGGGGAGTATGGTGGCTGAAGCAGAACTTCGACGCCCAATTCGTTTGATTGTCGCACGATAATTTGTGAAACATGCGGATGGAGCAGGATCGGACATGTTCTGTTGTCCAGTGCTGGATGCTGCTCACAGTATATACCACGACACAGTGGAATAAATATTCATTGAGATAGGGACAAAACTTTTCCACAACCTAATATAAATTATGTTTTGTTTAGAATAGTTTGATGAACGTCCTCACTTGTAAAATAATTCAAAAAGCTTGGGATCATTTGACATCTTGGTGACAAGCTCGTCCCAATCTTGTGGCCTCAAAGCATCCAATCCAAAGGCCTGTTTGGCTGTGTACAACTTGAACCAAATGGGGTAACCATATAAATTCGCTTCTCTAAGATTCATCGTCCAAGACTCATGATCAACCACGGCCTGGAAAAAACCAGCACAAGATTTATCAAAATATATTTTGATTGCTTACGAGTTATCTCAGTATAATTTTTCACTTATTTTATGTATTCTGGCAAGGGAATTGGTGATTTTTTTTATTTTTCAAATTGACCATTTTTAAAAGAAAGGACTAGTTTTCTTTAGAATATTCTGAGAAGTTGATAAATGTGGTATTACCCTTGTTGATTTATCATGGTCTCCGTCCACGTAATAAATTCTATATCCAGGATTCAAGTCATAGTAGGGAGTAACAGATGGACCGACGTAGCCTATACTCACTGCTCTACCTGAAAATAGTAATAATAATATTGCACAAAAGTTTTCCATTTATAGAGCAAAAATTAATAACTCAACTGTGAAATTATAGCATCATTCCATTTAGATACAAAAGGAAATGAATTTCATACACAACAAAAATAAAATAAAAAATGAACTATAAATCATTATGAATTATCCATTACTGACAAATGTGCTGCTCACATATACACATGCGTTAGAAAACTGATTTGCGTTACTACACATCAAATTCTGGTGATTTTAACAAATAAATTTGTATGAGCTTTGTTGCACAAAAAAGTTGTATTATTTCTAGATGTTCATCCATTACAGAAAGTAACTCCGAAGAATCAGTTCTACCATTCAACAACTAAAAAAAGAAAAAAACTAAAAAAAGAACATCCCTTGTTAAGATACAGCCCCTTAAAGGGGGTACATAAAATTTGTATAACAATTTTTTTCACAAGCACTGAAAAATTTACAATATTGAAATCAACCTGATGTTTTGTACTACCAAAAAAACACTTAGACAGTAATTTATTTGGTTTACCCCATGGTTGTAAGGGGTGGAAAACGCAACCCCCAAAATTTATTTCCAATGTAACTTTTTGTCTTATCATTTATTTATCATTTAAAAATTTATTTCCAATAGCCTGTTTCATTCTAAACAAAAAATGTATCTTGGGTTTTTTGCCCAAAATAAACCAGTTCGCAGCAAAAAGTTATTTTACTAACGACTACAGAGATACATCGTCATAAATGCGAACTGGATTTATTGTTATTTTGTAGTTAGTACCTGCATTAAACGATTAAAGGGTGATAAACAGAACTAATTTATTATTAACAAAACACAAAACATGTAGAAATCATAATAAATGTTCAATATGTCTACCTTCAGACATTACGCATGCGTCTAGACGTCGGCGCATTGAGCCACGTATTCGCTCAAATATTCCTGGAGTCTCTCTGATTACCCTGCA